>VDFB02301042.1:0-95065 GCA_007258455.2 Sequoia sempervirens
ATCGTATATTATAAACTAAATATATTAAAATAAACTATAAACTACAAATGAGATATATTGCATATGTTATAAAGTCTTGACATTTTTTAAAATGCTATGTTAACAGATCGGATATCCGATTTAAATATGATATCCGATATGTTTGACACAAAATTCATTGCCTAGGGAATAGGCTCAGGTTTGCTTTGGTGTTTGGTTAGGAGATACCAATCCTAAAAAGTCAACACAAAAAGCGTGTTTAACAGCTTACTTTGTTTTTCCAGACTTCGCCCATGTGGCTGATGACTTTATTTTTAGCCAAAATTGATAAAATGAAAGGGTTTGTAGAGGAGATTCTCAGGTTTTTGCCAATATAAATTATGCTTTATTTTGAATTTAATAGATTATTATTATTTATTTTCTATTAGAATTATGACTAAAGTCCTGATTGATAGGTTGATTGTAAAAACGGCTATAACTTTCAAGCGGTATCATATTTTTGAATCAAATATCGTCACATTCTCACGGCTTTGCATACTATGATTAAAAAATAATGAATTTCATGAAGTTTTGACCAGTTAAAGGTGAATTGAACATCTGAGGTTTTATATTTTTTAAAAGTTTGTAATAATAAATTCATAATTAATTATTTAAGCGGAAAAAAATTACAAAAATATCGTCATCCGGACGCAAAGATTATCTACTTACATCTAAAAATCGGTAAAATATTATCATTTTATTATGGTTAGGGTGGTCGGTGGGGCTTTACTTCTTATTTTTTCCTGAAATTTAAGTAATCGCATTGAAATTTCAAATTTTCACCAAATAGATTTTATTTTAAAAAATAAACCTAGTAGTTTAGAAACTACATTCAATTTCCCACAGAATCTATTCTTACATGTTTTTGAAATAATATAGATAACTTATTCAAATTTTTACGTCAAGTTGCCTAACTCTAATTTTTCTGAATTTTCATTGCCACTTAAGGGCCTGTTTGGCCCATCATGATCCTACACATACCCAAAAGTATAAAGAAATTTGAATGGGGAATGCACATGCATTCAGGCACACTACCTAGAGCTCACTGCTCAATTACAAAAAGGCTTACTACCCAAAAGAAGACACACTATCTTACTGAGATATTCAGATTACATCCACAATATTTCAAACTAAGAAAATTGCATCTGCTAATGCCTGATTATAGTTCCAGTTAAGCACATGAACACTTCTTCACACTCTGCTCACTCTTCTTCACACTCTACTTCTTCCTTCAAATGATTAGGACATTATTCACACTTCTCACTCACAATCATGCCTTCAAATGGAATAAACAATCCCTTATATATATCCACAACAAAAAATTATATCACTCCATGTCGGCCTCAACAAATTAATAAAATGTATCCAAACTATCGGCCCAAAATAATAAATAATTTTCAATGTGAATCGACCAATGTTAGCCACAACATAATGAAGACCCAAAACAAAATACTCAAACATGAAAATAATTCAAACAATTATTCCTCAAAGATCCACAACACACTACAACACCATGTCATCCATGAACATGAAAGACATGAACACGCAAGAGAAAATCTCCGATCACGAGCACAACGATCAATGCGGATGTGCAACACAGATAGAGCATGATCTAGAAACATCCACAAACATCATGAATCACTAGAGAAGCATCTACAACTACTACACTCACTAGAATCACATCATCTTCATTCAAGAACACCAACTGAAGCAACAAAATGACTGACAGAACACAACTGCTCATAACTCAATCAAATCTTCATGTGGATCTCTAAAAATTAGTATGGATAAACTAGATATACCCGAAAAGAAAAGCCTTTAATCCACAACCTCTAATCATCAATGTACTGAGCTAACCAACAAACTGAACTTCACTTCACCACTAACAACCTGTAACTTGTTTCATTACAATTTTCTCAATATCCTCGACATATACAGCTTCTAAGACATTAATGCCAATAGTGTTGACATCAATGAAAACCACATATCAGCAACACAACCACAACATCCAACAATCTCCCCCTTTGGCATTGATGGAAACACATGATTTGAAAAACACCATCAACACAACTATCTTTAGCACTTACTCCCCCTTGGGTTCTGACTCTTTTCTCCTCAATTCTTTTACACAAATCTTCTCCCCACATGACTGTTCTCCCCAAATAATTCATAGTTTTTCACATGACTCTTCTCCCCCTTTGACATCAATGACAAAGATCTCTTTTCTCCACACTAGCTTTGAACCACATATCTAAACATCTAACTACTCCCCCTGAGTAGTAGCCACCACAACATCAATTTGGATCAAGATATGACTATGAAATGCATGGACTGATGCAAGTCAATGCATCTTAGTTCTAATTAGGAGTGGTAATCATCCCTAGCTTCCCTCTGAGATACTCAGAAGTATCCTTAGGCAACGGCTTGGTAAAGATATCTGCAATTTGTTCTGTAGTAGGCACATACTCCAATCTGACTTCCTTTTCACTCACTTCTCTCTTAAAAAGTGAAACTTGATAGATATATGCTTGGTCTTTGAATGCAGCACCAGATTCTTAGAAATGTTAATTGCACTTGAATTATCAAAAAATATAGCAATAGGTTCATCATACACAACTCCGATATCTTTCAACATCTGCTTCATCCACAATACTTGAGTACAATTATTAGCAGCAGCAATGTATTATTCCTCTATAGTAGATAAAGAAATGGCATTATGCTTCTTACTTAACCATGAAATCAGATTCTTAACCAAGAAAAATACACCACCACTAGTACTCTTTATGTCATTCACATCACCTGCCCAATCAACATCAGTAAAAGCACTCAAAGTAAGATCATCATCTTTAGGATACCACAAGCCAAAATCATTTGTCCCCTTCAAGTATCTAAAAATCCTCTTTATAGCAGTTACATGAGATTCCTTAGGATCAGCTTGAAATCTTACAACAATGCATACAACATTCATGATATCTGGTCTAGTTTGAGTCAAATAAAGCAATCCACCAATCATTGATTTGTATCTAGTTTTATTTGCTTTCAGAGAATCATCATCTTGTGTCAACTTGCATCCGGTCACCAGAGGTGTACCAACTGGCTTTAAATATTCCATACCAAACTTCTTTGGCAATTCTTTCACATACTTGGACTGAGATATGAAGACCCCTTTATCTAACTAAGTAATTTTCAATCCCAAAAAGAATTTCATCTCACCAATCATAGACATCTCAAACTCATTTTGCATCTCATCAGAAAACTTCATGCATAAACTATCATCTCCTCCAAAAATAATATCATCAACAAAGAATTCAATAATCAAATCTTTATCATGGTCAATCTTGAAATAAAAATTACTATCAGCAGTAACTTTATTGAATCCAAGCTTCAAAAAATACTTGTCCAATTTGGCATACCATGCTCTTGGGGCTTGCTTAAGTCCATACAATGCTTTCTTTAATCGGAAAATCATCTCTCTCTAATTGATCAATTGAAATCCATCAGGTTGCTCAACATACACCTCTTCTTCCAATTCACCATTTAGAAATGCTGACTTGACATCCATCTGATAGACCTTGTAATTTTTGTAAGTAGCATAAGCAAGAAATAGTTTCACAGCTTCAATCCTAGCAACAGGGGAAAAAATTTCTTCAAAGTCAATTCCTTCCATCTAATAATATCCTTTGCACACTAGTCTTGCTTTGTTTCTAACAACTTCACCTTCCTCATTCAACTTGTTTCTAAAAACCCATTTAGTTCCAATCACATTTTTTTCCTTAGGTCTAGGAACAAGAATCCATGTATTATTCTTCTTAATTTGTTGTAGTTCTTTCATTAGTTCCACCCAATGTTCATCTTTGCATGCTTCATTGACACTATTTGGCTCAGTCTTTGAAATCAAGCAGTATTCATCTGCAATTTTTCTCCTAGTTTGAACACCTTTGTTCTTATCGCCTATAATTTTATCTTCTAAATTATTTAGTCTTACATACCTTGGAGTCTTAGGATGTCCTTGAACTTCTACCTCTTGTGATCTTTCTTCTACACTTTCACTAGTTCCTTCCTCTTGATTTTCTTGATTCACCAGAATGATCTAAACTTTATTTTGAGTCAGAACTTTCTTTCCTGTGACTGAACTATTATTCTAATCATCTAAATCATATCCACAGGTTCCAGTTGGTCTAGCTGTGTCTTCATCAACCTTGACATTTGCACTTTCAACTACTTTCCTCAATCTCTTGTTGTAGCACCGGTAGGCCTTACTCTTGTAGAATAACCAAGAAAGATTCCTTCATCACTTCTAGCATCAAACTTTCCTATATCTTCATCTCTTCTGATAAAGCATTTACTCCCAAATATTTTTAAATATCTAACAATAGGCTTGTGATCAAACCATAGCTCAAAAGGGGTCTTACCAGTATCACCTTTGACTTGTACCTGATTGACAATGTAAACAGCAGTACTCACAGCTTCTTTCCAATAGATATGAGGAACATTTCCTTCCAGCATCATAGTCCTGGCAGCATCTTGAATTTTTTTGTTCTTCCTTTCCATAACTCCATTTTGTTGAGGGGTTTGCAGGGCAAATAATTGTCTCTTTATCCCATGCACTTCACAGAAAGAATTAAACTCATGGGAAGTGAATTCACCACCTCTATTTGATCTCAAACATTTAATATTCAGACCTGCCTCTATCTCAACCATAGCCTTAAAAATCTTGAATTTCTCTAGAGCTTTAGATTTTTCCCTTAAGCAGGTAACCCACATCAATCTAGAGTAATCATCAATAAGTAACATGAAGTACCTGTCTCCTTGTAAACTTTTGACTCTAGAAGGATCACACAAATCAATATGAACAAGCTGCAACACTTTATTTGAAGAATGTTATTTTCTCTTAAATGAAATTCTAGTTTGCTTCCCTAACTTACATTCCTTGCAGATAGTATTAGTAGGCTTCACTAACTTAGGAAGATCTCTCACTGCCTGAGTAGAGCTTATCTTGATAATATTGTCAAAGTTTACATGACACATTCTCTTGTGCCACAACCAACTTTCATCAACTTCAAAAATCAAACAACTTTTACCAGTAGCATTCAGGTAGAAGATGTTACCTTTTGTTTTTGTACTTGAAGCAATCACATTTTTGAAACTCCCCAATATTCTACACTTTCCATCCTTGAATTGAAGATCGTATCCCTTTTCAACCATCTATCCAACACTTAAAATATTATGCTTCAAACCTTCCACATATAGGACATCATCAGTATTATTCTTACCATCAAGAGAAATGGATCCTTTGTCACAAATTACACCAGCTTTGTAATCACCAAATCTTACAACACCACCATCATACTTTTCTAGGCTCACAAATTTTCTTTTATCACCTATCATGTGATGAGAGAATCCACTGTCAATCACCCATTCATCTTTCTCATCAACTCAAGTAGCTAGGGCTTTCTCCACATTTGAGCAACTAATAGATTCAGTAGGCATAGGATCATTTTCCTTGATAGCAATAAATACCCATTCATCTTCACTTGCATTTCCTTTATCAGATTCATCAGCTGTCACACCTTCATCAATAGCATAATAGCACTTTCTTTGAAATCTAGGCTTGTTAGGTCTTGGCTTAGGAACTCTTTCTGGAAACCTTGATGCAAAATGACCTATCTTATTGCAAGAAAAACATTTAATAAGAAATTTCCCTTTATACTTACCTTCTCCTCTGGCTTCTCTCTTGACAATAAATGCTTCAAGCTCCTCTGGTTTTCTCTCCTCTTCTTCAATCTCTCTCATTTGCTCCTCATACTTGAATACCTTTGTAGAAGAACTTTCACCCAGATCATATCTCTATTTATCTCTTCTAGAAGTAGTAGCCTTGTTCATGCAGATTTTGTCTTAGGAAGAGAATCACTAAATTCACTCAACTCAAAAGCAGTAAGCTTACCAATCAACATGTCTCTAGTTACATTTTGTACATTCTGGATCTCCTCAATAGCAATAGCTTTGACTGTGTATGCAGCATGAAAGGATCTAATCACTTTAGCAACAATCTATGATTCTTCCAATTGTCCATCAACACATCTGATACCACACACAAGTTCATTCACTCTTTGTATGAAAGAAGTAATGTTCTCATTGTCACCCATTCTCAATATTTCATATTTCCCTTTCAAACTTTACAACTTAGCAATCTTCACATTAGCATCACCTTCATACAAAGTTTCCAACTTTTTCCAGATCTCATAAGCAGTCATCAAATCCAGAACATTTATCATCTCAAAATCAATCAGAGCACTCAACAATGCCTCCTTAGCCCCAATATTGTACTTAGCTTCCTTAATCTCATCTGCAATAGAAGGACCATTCTATGGAACGATATACCTATTCTTTTTAATTTTTTGGTAGGGTTCACCAATGTATCTCATATGACACTCCATTTGAGCCTTCCATAGAGAATAATTTGTTCCATCAAATCTTGGACTATCCTTGTATGTCATCATCCTAGATCACCTTAAGATGTTAAACTTCTTATAAGGAACCTACTCTAATACCAATTGTTGGCAACACAAGGGCAGACAACTGAGAGGGGGGTGAATCATTTATCACAAAAATTAAAAACTTATTAAACTTATTAGCCTTATCTTCAGATCTGATCAATAACTATGAAAGTATGAATCAACAACACATCAGAAACACAAATAACACCAATATTTTTTATGTGGAAACCCTATTGGGGGAAAAACCACAATGGAGGTTAGTCCACAAGATTATACCCTATTAAAAGTATAAAGAAATTTGAATGGGAATGCACATGCATTCAAGCGCACTGCTTAGAGCTCACTACTCAATTACAGAAAAGCTTACTGCCCAAAAGAAGACACATTGTCTTACAAAGATATTCATATTACATCCATAGGATTTTGAACTGATAAAATAGCATATGCTAATGCCTAATTACAGTTTTGGTTAAGCACATGAACACTTCTTCACACTCTGCTTTTTCCTTTGAATTATTAGGACATTATCCTCACATCTCACTCACAAGCACACCTTCAAATGGAATAAACAATTGCTTATATATATATCCGCAACAAAAAATTACATCACTCCATGTCAGCCTCAACAAAATAATAAAATGAATACAAAATGTCGGCCTAAAACAATAAATAACTTTCAATGTGAATCAACCAATGTCAGCATAATGAAGACCCCAAAAAAATTACTCAGACACAAAAACACTTCAAACAATTATTCCTTGAAGATCCACAACACACTACAACACCCTGTCGACCATGAACATGAAAAACATGAACACACAAGAGAAAATCTCCAATCATGAGCACAATGATCAAATCAAACATGCAACACAGATAAAGCATTATCTAGAAACATCCACAAATATCATGAATCACCAAAGAAGCATCCACAACAACTGAACTCACTAAAATCACATCATCTTCATTTAGGAACACCAACCGAAGCAACAGAATGACTAACAGAACACAACTACTCATAACTCGATCAAATCTTCACGTGGATCTCTAAAAATTAACATTGATAAACTAGATATACTTGAAAACAAACCCTTTAATCCACAACCTCTAATCATCAACATACTGAGCTAACCAACAAACTGAACTTCACTTCACCACTGACAACCTGCAACTTATTTCATTACAATTTTGCTCAATATCCTCGACATATACAGCTTCTAAGACATTAATGCCAATAGTGTTGACATCAATGACAACCACATATCAATAACACAACCACAACATCCAACATGGACTTCCTTGATACCACATGTTGAAGAGTTGCAAAATTTTGGGCTTTAGACTTGGGTCATGCTTTATACTGAATGCTCAAAGAAATGAAGTTAGAAAGAGTGAAGTTTGGATGGTGTCGGGTGTCAAACATTAGCAGGAAGGCTTGCGCCTTAACATAAAGTTAAGAAAGACAAATGAGGGAATCCTAAAGGCAAATACCCAAATTTGGGTGTCATAGGTTGGTATTAAGGCTTATGACTTATTAAAAAATTAAGTCAAAGGGTAAGATAAAAGCTCGAAGGCCAATACCCGCAGGAGTAAGTTTTAGGAAAGGAAAGATTTGAGGATCACAACTCAAAATGAGGTATTAATGCTTTATTTAGAAGTGAGGAAAGAGGTAAGTGGTAAGAGCAAACCCCAACATCCAATGACACAAAGGATCTATCAAGATTTTAGTGTTCAAAGTGATGGTTTGCGAATGGAGTGAAAGATGGTAAAAGGAAAATGGTAAGGCCAATGTTCAAAACCCAAAAACATGTAAGGTTATGTCAGGGAAACAAAAAAGGTATTCCTACCATTCCATGAAATATTGGTGGGACCTAATGCTAGGCAGTGCAAAACTGTAGGATATTGACATGTGTCCTTTGTGACATCAACACAATGAAGGCTATTATAATGAAGATCAATTATACCAATTTAAAAGAAGATTAATCTAATGGATATGTTTTAAAGTTGATGTATATTAATGAGTACCATTAAATCATGGTGGAAAAAAAGATCAAGGGTTGACATTTACAATGAGTGAAAGGCTATTCTCAGAAGTCAAAATTTGATAGGAAATTGGGTATGTGCAGGATCATGAGGGGCCAAAAAGTGGCAATATTATGGGTATTTGTAGGGTATGTGGTTGACGACTTTTTTTAATCCAAAATTGATGAAACAAAAAGGGTTTTTAGAGGAGATTCTCAGATTTCCACCAATATAAGTTATGCTTTAATTTTAATTTAATAAATAATTATTATTTATTTTCTATTAGAATTACGACTAAAGTCCTGATCGATAGGTTGATTGAAAAACATCTATAACTTAAAAATGGTATCACATTTTTTGAATCCGAAAATGCATCACATTCTATGCTTCACATAATATAGGATTAAAAAAAGAAAAATTAAATTTCATGAAGTTTTGACCAAGTTAAGGTGGTCAGACATACAAGTTTTTATATTTTTTAAAAGTTATAATAAAAAATTCATAATTAATTATTTACTTGGAAAAAAATTACAAAAAAATATGCATCACATCCGGACATGAGTCCTCTACTTATATATAAAATATTATAAAAAAATATTATCATTTTATTATGGTTAGGGTGGTTAGACAGACACCTACTTCTTTTTTTTCCCTAAAATTTAAGTACTCTGCATTGAAATTTCAAATTTTCACCAAATAGATTTTATTTATTTTTAAATAAACCTAGTAGTTTAGAAACTACATTCAATTTTCTACAGATTCTATTCTTACATATTTTTGAAATAATATAGATAACTTATTCAAATTTTTACATCAAGTTGCCTAACACTGATTTTTCTGATTTTTTTGCCACTTAAGGGCCTATTTTTTCCATGATTATCTTGCACATAGCCAATTACAAAATGAAAGATGATTTAAATACTTTTATGAAAAATAATTTATGTGAGTTTCAAAGATCGATGATGCAATTAGGGTTTATGTAATAGTCAAAATAGTTACTATTGCAATCAAAATGACACTGTGAGTGGATGTTGAATATAGCACTCTATCATAAATCCTATGGAGGTGTGGAGACATTAATACAAATCATTCAAACTCACAAAGATTATTGAATTGAATTTATTTTGCAAGTTAGTAACCATGTATATTGTTTTAGACAAAAAAATTGTTGTTTGTGTGATGATTGAGGTGTGAATATAGAGAAGTGTAGAGCAGAGGAAGTAGTGTAGATTAATGAAATCAAAAGATGCATTCTCAAGTTGAAGTAGAACCAATATTTGCATACATGAACTTGTAATGTTGTAGAGGTTGGTGCGTTAAAAAGATTGAGTTGATGCTCAATTAGCTGTGCAGTATACTAGGAGGTTGATGCCTCAAAACATTGTCTTGGGTGTCAATGTACTTATAAGTGGGTGCTTACAAAACATATGTAATATCTTTGATTGTGAGGTTGGATTTGAGTAGTAGAGTCAAGCAACTTTTCTCACCATGGTTTTTCCCTTCTAAGATTTTTCACATATATCAAGTGTCTTCTTTTTGTGTGATCTTTTTTTTCTTTTTCTTTTGTGGGTAAAATTTTGTATACATTGATTCACCCCCTTTCAATTTATTGGTGTTCTTTCAACAAGGAGAATTCTTTTTCCCTTGCAAGTAGTTTTCCCTTGAATGTCAAGCCTATGTTCAACAAGGTGCAATTACATGTGACAATAGTTTTGAGGGACACATATCATAAAGTTTCATTAAAAATTAGAGGTTTGTGATAAGTTTTATGAAATTCATTTGAATTTTTTGATTTTCAACTAATTTGCTCCATACCATAAAATTCAAAATTTTAAAAAATATTTGTATTTTTGGAAAGCTTATGAAAAAATAGGTTGGATTAGTTTTTGATATTTATTGTTATACATGAAATATATTCCTTGATTTAGTGTTAAAAGTTTGGTCAAAATAGAAACATCAAATTTTATCATAGTCTACTATTCTAAAATTTTATAGTTACAACTCATACTAGATATCATCCTCATTACATAATAAAAATAATAATCTAGAGTTAAAAATAAAAACATATTTGAAGCCATGTAATCTTTAGGACCACATGAATTTTCTATGATTATTAAATTCAACGACACTTTTTATTGTTTTCCTCCTAAAATTGAGGAAAGAATTCCACAAGGACATGAAATAGTGGTACATTGTTGGAAGATTAAGGAGATTGCCATTGATAATGCAGTCTGGAAGCATGAACATGGTATGTACATAGTGCATGATCCAGTATTTTCATTGATGTAAAAATTGTCGTGGATCATCCAATCATGTTTTAGAGGTGTTGTTGAAGACATTTGTATAAGATAAGTTGGTCTGGAAAGTATAGCTACTCAGAAATTTTCCTAAGTATCAAACCTGCTAGTATAGTGGTTTAGTACATCAGTTTTTGGGTCCACACTCCCCCACAAATAGAGATATCACTTTATGATTCTAACAGTAGCTTGGTGAACATTAGATGCATCTAAATCCAATATTTTTTGTTGTTTTTTGAAGAACCCTAGAAGATATGAATAACAGTGTTTCATTTGTCTTATCACAGTCTTTTCCTGTATAGTGTATCAGTGTGGGAGATTATTCATTCCTTTTCTTATGAATATTTTGTGTTGTAGTGTTGAATATAAGCTTCTAGACATTATCTGAGTAAGAATTCCAAATGGAATTATGTTTTAAGTTCCATGTGTGGCGAATTGGGTAAACAAATGAAGGTTTTTGTGTTTAGGTCTTATTTGGGGCCGACCTAACATGTTTGATGTTTTGTGAAAGATGAGCAAGTAATTTTATCTTATGTAGGATCTATATTAGATCCATCTCAATCTAACTTGAGGAGATTTGAATTTTTATTTAAGGCACGAAGTGTGGATGAAGTATTTTGAGGATGACAAGTTCAATTTTGTGTTACTTCCAATTAGGCCGACCTAATTGAAGTTAAACTTGATGTGGATATATATAGTAGATTGATTTTGATGTTTTGGGATGATGTGAAAGTGATGAGTGATATATGACATGTATGGTATTCCAACTACATGTGTGTGATGTGAATGTGATCAGATTTGTACAAATTGTGTGAATTCAAAGCAAAGCAGAGCATTGATCCAAATCAGTGCAAAGATTATTTTTGTACTTCAGTGGAACTCTAATCCAACATACTGAAGAAGATTGTATGCTTGAAAAAGATGGAGAAATCAAATTTTCTCTTGAGGATCTTGATAAAGTTGAAGGTGAAAACAAAGATCTAAAGGAAAATCTTAAAGTAAATGAATGCATCATAAAATTAAGAGAACAAATCAAGAAGTTTAGAGAAAGGCATAAGGAGGTCAATGAACAATTGAAGAAAGAAAATGAAGACATCACTAGACTAAAAGTGCAAGTGGAGAAACATATAAATTCAATGGTAAAAATAAAATATAATGAATGCATGAGGCTTGAACAAGAAGTGGTAAACCTGAGATCAAATCTGGAGAAAGCAAGAAGTCATGAAGATAAATTCAAGGAAAGTACTACAATGCTTGATGAGTTGATTTCAAGTTATAAAGAATCTAAAGATAAAGGTGGTTTGGGACTTGAAAAAGGTGAAAGCTCAAAAATAGTTCAAACACCTAATGCAAAAAAGAAGATCAATGAACCAAAGAAGACTGAAGAAAAGAAGAACAATGGAAAGATCTGAAATCAAAGAAACAATGTTAGAGGACCTCTGATCAGACAATCAAATGATCAAAGGTACCCATCTTTCAATGGTATTTTTTATTCTTACAATAAATATTGACATATAACAATGGACTGTAGAAGTAGAATGAATCAGAATGCTCCATCCTTTACTGGTCAATGCTTTCCATGCAAAATAGTAGACATAGAGCAAATGAATGTAGAAGTCCAATGATGAATGGATATAAGAATGGTAGTGATTCAATCTTTCAATGGTTACTATTATACATGCTATGGATTTGGACACAAAGCTAATCAATGTAGATCTAGAATGAATGGAAGGAATAATACTTAGAGAAATGTCATATGCAACAATTGTAGTAGACCTGAACATATTACTAGATTTTTTAGAAACGGAAATACAAGGATAATCTAGTAAAGAAGAATGAACCTGTCAAAAAGATTGATCTAATTGAAGTAAAGAAAGAAATGGAAAAGATATTGAGAAAGAAAGAAGAGACTAAGGATGAGGGAGAATCTATACAATCCTCTAGTGTAGATGTTTCCTCCAAAAACAAATCCTAGAGCTATGGCTTAGGGGGAGATTTAATGGATATCTTATGTCCCCCGCTAGAAAAGAGGTGCTAAATCCATAGCACGAAGATATGGCATGAAGAATGGAATGCTTGATCTATTGGAGAAGATTGCAGAAGGAAACATGCTAATGCAGAGATTTGTGGAGATTGAGAAGGTGACTCTGCATACAGTTTTTAGGGTTTCTAGCTTTATGGAATGAAGCATTTATTACATAATTAGGTCAAATTGAAGAGCTATAAGAAAATTCAATAAGGAAAATTCATTCCATCAAAAGAAATAAAAGGAGAATAGAACAATGAGAAGCAAATTTGAAGTCTAAAAGGTGATTCAATGTTACAGGTCATCAAAACCTTAGTTCAACAAAACAAAGTAAAAGGTATTTAGCAATTCCTACATACCTTAGTTTTCTAGAATTGTTGTTTGAAATAATTTTGAATATAACTTACAATGGCAACACCAAGGGTTGTAGACATTTCTAAAATACCACAACCTAAGTTCAAAAGATATCTTGCCAAAGCTATAAAAGATGACCCATTAGGCACATTTTCACATATACCTTATGAGATTTTACCAATAGAAGACATTAGGGCATATATCTATGGTAGCATGGATGAAAATTCACCCTCTAAGCTTGGGGAATTATGGGTGAATGAGTTAACTGGAGATTACAAAGCCCTAAAATTAGATTACAAAGCCCTAGTTGAAAATAAATTAGATGTATGGCAGTTATTTCCAAATGTTTTCTATGACAACAAATGGATTACGATGGCACTAAACAAAATTCATGACCAATTTGAGTGGACTGATGGCCCTCACATGATTACAAAGAAAGTAATAAGAGAGATAACTAGTTTATGGACTACCAGACTGATTCTAGTTCTAAAATCTGCCAAGAACAAAGAGGTAATGGAGAAAATTGGTGCTACATTTGATCAAAGATCTCTCGCCATGAATCCTATCAGAATCCCTTCTATTAGATATGCAGTTATGCTCATTAAATATAAAATCTATTACACCAATAGAGATCATTCATTTCTTGCCACCGCAATCAATGTGGCACATGAAATGGTTGAGAATGGTGTTGATTACAACTTGTGTGAGTTGCTTAGGAAACAATTGATGGAGAATCTAAAGGAGATTAAGAAAAAGAAATATGTGTTCAAAAATGGCACATTGGTAATGTACTATTTTCTCTTCTACTTCTCGAGGGAAGTTCCTATGATTGGAAAGGTCAACTAGTCAAGTACAAGGCCCATTGCACACCAAATAGCAGATTATATGAAAATCCTTGGAGATGTTAATGCCTAGGATGATGCCCTTGTTGCCTTCTTTGCAATATTCCAAAGGAATTAATGAGATACAAAGGATTCCAAGAAGTGTTGTGGAGAGATACAAAAATGGCATCACTTTCCTAGTTTCCACAAATTTTTGCATGATGGAAGCAATAGAACCTAGGACCATTTGGGCTCTAAAACTAGGTTATGAAGTGCTAGAGGTAGAAATTTTTGGTTGTGCAGAGGTGCTATTGAATAGTCCTAAAGATACCAACAAGCCAAGGTATGGAACTTACGAAGAAAAACCAATGGAAGTTCACTTGGAATTCAAGAAACCAGTTATGAGAAAGAATATTGATAAGATGCTTAACATTTATGCACAAGAAAGTGTTCTTTCAATGGAAAGGGTTAATTATGCTAGAGATAAACCTAGAGCTAACATGAATGTAGCAGAAGCCTCTGGGAGCTCCTAAAGATTAGAAAGATCAACTACCACAACTCGTCCTATTGTTGGTGAAGAAAAAGGAAATCTATAGCTAGTCCTATGGAAGTTCATGCCACCAAAGCATAAGCAAAGAAAAATCAGAAATGTATAAGGAAGTTGATGAGGTAGAAAAGGCTACCATAATTGAAGTCATAGTCAAATACACTACATTATTGTATTTGAAGTAGATATGCATAATATCCAGAAGGATATACCAGATGATGTTTGGAGCATTTTACTAAAAAGAAGAGAGGATGCAATTATGGAACATGAAAGGATGAAAGATGAAGCCCTATAAAGAGTTGGTGTTCCCTTGACTGAAGTAGATTGAGCCACATTGGATACCATCTATAGCAAGGAGCTAAGAGCTAAGAAAAAATAAAATATTCTTATGGGAATGGATCAAAATGATCATAATATGATTCAGAAAGAATATAATGACAAGGTCATGGAACTTGTATAGAAGTTAGGTTTGCTCCTAAATAATTATTCCAGTGCTCCAAAATCAAATGTGGAAGGATATATGCACACAAATGATGCTCAACATGAGCATGAGATAAATGATGGATTTATTGATGCAGAGGAAAATCTAGACAATGCTCCTCCTAATACAGAAAATTCAATTTAAGGAAATGATGGAATTGAAAAGGTTGCAGAAGAAGAGACAATTATTGGAGAAGGAACTACTAAGGATAACACCTTTTTTCCTCTAGCTACTCATGATGCTATAGAGAACAAATCCACTCACCCACTGGTAAACAATGATAAGGGTGAAGCCACAATAGTGGTTTACAATTGAAGTGAGGAAGGAAAAATCATAAAAAACAAATGCATGGCAAAAAACTTGATTTTAGGGGTTCGTACGAACCTACTGGTTCAACCAAACCCATTAGGGGTTCGCTAGAACCTGGGTTCAGCCGAACCCTTTTAATGCTTTCCTGCCAAAAAGGCCAATAAAACCCCTTATAAAAGGGGGGTTCGAATGAACCCTGGTTCGAGCGAACCCCCCTTTAACCTCATCCCCCCCTGAAACACAAAAAAAACCCTAAATTTTGGCACTTCAGAGCTCGGGTTGAGGATGAAAATAGATGAATCTTCACAAACCCAACTGGAATCAGGTAGCCCTCAGAACAAGCTATCCAATGAATATAATTTTAATATGTTTTGGTTTTATTATGTATTTGTTTTTTTAGTTTTATTAAACATAGGTTTTTCATCGAAAATGAAGGTCTTTGTTTTGCACATCTGAAAAAATAGCAGATTATCAAAAAAAAAATTGAAAAATATGAATGCACCAGATATTGAAGTCCTTGATCCAACAAAAAAATAATAATAATAATTTCGATATCTACAAAAAAAGTTATGCACTATACAGTCATGCTATGTCTGAATTGTAATTGGTTTGACTTCGAAACTTGATTAAAGAAAAAATATTCAATAAAAATTTGTCTAACCAAGTGGAAGCACTAGATATCAGAGTTATGAATCTAAATTCAAAATAATTAGAATTTTATCCTCCATGGAAAAAAAGTTATGCGTTATATGGTGTGCGTCACTTTTTAAAAATGCTATTTTTTGAAAAAAAATAGTTTTCGTGGGAGATGAAAAAGAAGTGCAATCTGATTCCAAAAAATTTGAAAAAAATATTTTTAGAATCTACAGAAAAAATTTAACGAGACTCTATTTTGCATCATCTTCAAATTCTTCACGGTTTAGCCGCTATAGGTGCTCGAATGTGAAGATTTAGTTAATAATAATAATTTCAGTGTC
Organism: Sequoia sempervirens; assembly: GCA_007258455.2. Taxonomy (NCBI): domain Eukaryota; kingdom Viridiplantae; phylum Streptophyta; class Pinopsida; order Cupressales; family Cupressaceae; genus Sequoia; species Sequoia sempervirens. The sequence goes on from VDFB02301042.1 coordinate 16,347, forward strand.
CAGCTTGGCCAAAAATTGTAAACTACTATTGTGGAATCACCCATAAAGGGAATCTAAAAACATCTACTCCTCTAGAAGACACTAAATAGGCCACCAATGAAGGTGATGAACATGATATGAATAGAGAACAAGAGGAGAAAGAAGAAGACCTAGGAAGAGAAGATGAAGGTGAGAAGGAAGGAGATGGAGAAAAGAATGAGGAGAATGAGAAAGGAAAGAACAAGGACAAAGGAGATAAAGAGAAAAAGGATGATGAAGACAAAGATAAAGATAAGGCCTCTAATGAAGAAGATGAGGCAAAGGAAGAAGAGAACACTAACTCTAGAAAGAATGAAGAAACTGAAGAAACCTTGGAGTTACCTAATCCTTCTAGTGAATCTTCCTCTAGTAATCCTTTAAAAGGTCTTCTATCTAAGTAAGTAAGACTCCAACCAGTTGTTTCATCTCAGCTATTGCAGTTACCCATGCAACAAGGTAGTGTAGTTTTAAAAAAAATTGATCCCATACACAAGTTGTAGCTAGGTGATGTATTTCACACATCTGTAAGTTCAAAGAAATTATAGAAACACGCCAAAAGAATGCTAAATTGGTGGATGAAGCTATAAAAGCATTGCAGGAGATAACCCCCAGAACAAACATTGATACATCCTTATCTACAATGGAGAAATTCAAGTTTATAATTGATTCCTTCAAGGAATATGCCTCTGGATTAAAAGGTCAAGTTCAAACAAAACTTGAGACAAGGCTTGCAGAAACAAATTGTTGGATATTATAGAGAAGTGTGCATCTACACACAACAAAGCTGAAGAGATTTTAAAGGATGTGCAAGCATGTGAGGAATAGGCAAATACTTTCTTTTTGTATTGTATGAAGTGGAAAGATGCCACAAAAAGCATAAAAGATGCCATGGACATAATTGAAGCACAAATAAGCAATACATCAAGTTCCTATGATCCAACACAGGATAGAGATGATCAAGCCTAGACTGTTATAGTGGATTTGCACGAAAAATTATTTACCATGCAAACCTAGAAGGAAGACATGGTCAAGAAGTTTGAGAAGCCAAGGGACTTAGTGAAAATGAAGCATATACCTATCTCAAGTTCCCTTGCCAGTACTGATAAGATTTTAGAGTTAAATCTTACTCCCAATACTCTGAAAGAAGTAGAGAAAACTTTGGTTGAGCTTGAATCTCAACATAGAAAGCTTGCAGTAGCAAAGAAAACTTGGGAAGAAGGCAAATCTGCTTTACAAGTCATTTTATAGAAGCTTCAGGGATCAACATCTTTGGGTTGACCATTTCTATTCTTATGCATTTTTTAAAGTTTTTCAATTTTTTAGATCCTTTTGTAAATATGCAGATGATATGGAATTTTTTGGCTAACTTTATAAGGGGGAGTTAGCACATTCATTTAGCTATGTCTATTTGTACATATGTCTAAGGGGGAGTATACAAAGTGTTGGTACTAGTGCACCCTTTGCAATTGATGTCAAAGGGGGAGAGATACTTGGAGAGATATTTTGGAGAGATACTTGGAATTTTTTTGGAAAAGAAAGATATGTGTAAGGGGGAGAGAAATTTTTTGGAGAATGTTTAGCTTTTTTTGCAGAGCATGTTGCCATCAATGACAAAGGAGGAGATTGTTGGAAGATTAATAATATTTTCATTGATGATGTAGTCTAGTAACATGAACATGGTATGTACATAGTGCATGATACAATATTTTCATTGATGTCAACAATTTTCTAGATCATCCAATCATGTTTTAGAGGCATTTTTCAAGACATTTCTACAAGATAAGTTGGTCTAAAAAGTATAGCTACTCAAAATTTTCCTAAGTATCAAACTTGCTAGTATAGTGGTTTAGTGTGTCAGTCTTTGGGTTCACACTCCACCACAAATAGATTTATCACTCTATGATTATAACAATAACTTGGTGAACATCCAATGCATCTAAATCCAATATTTTTTGTTATTTTTTGAATAACCCTAGAAGATATGAATGGCATTGTTTCATCTGTCTTATCACAGTGTTTTCTTGTACAGTGTATCAGTGTGGGAGATTTTGCATTCCTTTGTTGATGAATATTTTGTGTTGCAATGTTGAAGATAATTTTTTAGATGTTAGTTGAGTATAAATTCTAGATGGCATTATGTTTTGAGTTCCATGTGGGGCGAATTGGGTAAACAAATGAAGTTTTTTGTTTTTAGGTCTTATTTGGGGCTAACCTAACACATTTGATGTTTTACGAAGGATGAGAAAGTAATTTTATCTTATGTAGGATCTATATTAGATCCATCCTAACCTATCTAGAGGATATTTGAATTTTGATTTAAGGCATGAAGTGTGGATGAAGTATTTTGAGGATGAAAAGTTCAATTTTGTGTGTTACTTCCAATTAGGCCAACCTAATTGAAGTTACACTTGATGTGGACATCTATAGTAGATTTATTTCGATGTTTTGGGATGATGTGTGAGTGATGAGCGATAGATGACATGTATGGTGTTCCAACTACATGTGTGTGATGTGAATGTGATCAGAGTTGTGTGAATTGTGTGAATTTAGAGTAGAGCAGAGCATTGATCCAGATCAATGCAAAGATTGTTTTTGTACTTCATTGAAACTATAATCCAGGATACTATAGATGAAATTGTAACATTTCAATAAGTTGTAATCCACCCCTTATATCTTCTATTTTATTCTTTGTGGATAGTGTGTCCACTTGTAGTGAGCATTTTTGTAATATAATATATCCATATATAATATATTGTGAGCTAAAACTCACTGTGGTTTTTCCATTTTGGGTTTTCCACATAAAAATACTAGTGTTCATGTGTTATGTGATGAATTGTGGATGTTTCATGCTTTATTTTCTTATATCAACTGAATGTGCTATGGTAATTGGATGACTAATTTCTAAATGGTTTAATAGAATACTAATTCACCCCTCTCTCTCAGTATTTCAAATGTTCAACATACATTTCATTAAGCATAAATTATTTGATCCTTTCGTAACATCCTTAAATGAGGGTTTAGATAGGTTTAAGAAGGAATTATTATTATAATAAAAGGCTAAACATAACCACCGAGATGGGTACAACCCTAAAAAATAATATCAAGGGATAGAAGCACCTTTTCAAAGTCAACAATTGAACCTACCAAGAATATACATCCATAATTTTGATGGTAGAAATATAATTTCATGGATAAGCCTCATGGAACAATAATTTAAACTTCATAATATATCAAATAATGTCATGGTTTACATAGCCATATTGTATTCAGAATTAGGACATTACCAATGGTACCAATGGAAGATGAGTGACAAGCAAAGAAAAAAGTTTAGTTGGAAATAATTTATTAATGAATTAAGAAACCTTCTATGAGAAACCATACATTGGAAGCTATTTTACCTAATTAAAAATATTAAAAAAATCAAATTTTGTAGCTAAATATAATTTTGAACATTTGAGATTAGCAAATCAAGTTCTTGAGGTGACACCTTATCAAAGGTTACAATTGTACATCAATGGAAGTAATGAAAAATTCAACATGATGTTTGTTTGTTGGAGCACTGTATAGTTAGAAAATTATGTAGTATACATTCCATATTGAGCAACCAAACGCCAATGCTACTAGAAGTGTTACACCCCATTATGTGTTTACCTATTTACTATTACTATGATTGCTTAAAATATTGAATATATGAATGTGTTTGCAAATTTTATTTGAAATCATGTGCTTGTACTTTGCTCAATTGTACCATTTGGAAAGAAATGAATGAATGTTAACTTGATTAATATTATATTAGAATATAGAAATAATTTTCATTGAATATAATAAACTATATGATGCAGACAATGATATTGTGAACATCTAACTCATTTTGCAAATGTGTTAAGTTGGATGCACATGCAGGGATCAAGTCTCCAAAAGGAGGGGAAGTATCATTCAGGAGAGGGATTTGGTGATAGGGAGGTTGGGTGAAACTTTCACAGTTTCATGCTCTATGACTTGTTAGAAGACTTTCAAGGTGTTTTGCTCCATCACCTTAACCTATAGGTCCCCTTCTCATGTTTAGGTACCCATGGTTCTCCTGGCCAACCCCACTATCAACACTTATTCAACCAACCAAGTCAAACTTGGTGCTAAAGCTCTAACTCTTCCTTAGCCTTTAATCTGCCCTAAAGACTAACAACACCTCAACTCTCCATTAGACCTTGTAGGGGTATAGAGATGCCTTCAATAATTTCCAACCATCCTCCTAGGGTTCCTGAAGGTTCACAACACTTCACCTTTTCATCGCTTTCACAAATCCTCATCTAGGGTTAAAAAGGCTACTAGCCAAGAGCCCCAATTAGGCCTCCATCTCTGAGTAAATTGGTCTTTGCTCAAAAATCTTCCAAGAACACCCCATTATTTCTCTGAGGTCCTTGGTTCAATTGCACAACTCTCAAATATTTTTGGGGTTTTGGGCCTTTATCAGCTGTACAAAGCCAAATCTTAAAAATGGGCATAAACTAGGGTTTTAAGCCATTTTCTAGTTGCCTTCAATCTATCAAGCCTTTTCACTCACCAAAAGAGTTATTGGAACCTCCTCCTTCTTACTAGACCTTGGTAAGACCTTCCCCTACCTTTTCAAAAAGGATATTTAGCAAGAAACAATCACCCTTGCAAGTTAAGTGCCTTGCACTCCTTGTCTTCCCTAGTCGGGCTCTTCCTGGCTCGCCTAGGGCAAGACTTTGCTGACAGCTCCCATGCTCACACTAACACTAGAACCTACCATATGTACACACATGGAGTCTAGACACTATTCCCAAAATTTCATACAATTTGTACAGTGGGAAAGTGGCCTAGCACTCCATTCTTTCCTAACTGTCTGGTTCAGACCAGCAACAGGGTTAAAACAAGAATATTTACAAACAGTGATTTAAAATGAATAAAGGAACTAAATAATGACACAAAAGCTTAGAAGACTAACAACACTACATCCTTCGTACAAAAAAGTAATAAATTCAATCCATTAAAGCTCTTCCTTGAAGCAAAATCAGAAAATGACTCACAAAACACTATTTTACTTCCAATTCACAAAGTTTTCTCACAATGCTAAAGCTTCCAACCCTGATCTCAGGTCGAGGCACACCTTAAATAGGGTTCCTCAATCAGATATCTTCTTTGGTCAGACTTATTCATGACCTAATGGCCAAAGTTACAAAATCCACTATGTTTTTCAACTTTTTCCAAATGTTAGCAACCTAAGCAAGATGAGTTACTAAACTCATCCATCCTTTCACTTCTTATTCTACTGATCACAACAGATCAAGACTTATTCATAAACCTCAAATGCTAACTAAATGGTCAACATGACCTCAAAATAACACATCAAAACAAAATTCAACCTAGACTGCTTAAGTGCCTAGTGTTTCCTAGGTGCTCCTGCACCATTCTCCCCCTCCCTGCACAAACTCTAAGGAATGTGAGGAGAGATCACTGATTCATCAATGCCCTACTTCTTGAAATCAGCTTCATCTACCCAAGTAGCCTCATATTCATGTTTATTCTTCCATTTGATATGATGCTCCATATACACCTTATGCCTTGTAGACTTCTTCACCCTTGACTCCAAGATTCTTTCTGCCTGAAGCTTGGCTGGAGTGGGAAAGGCTACGTTGCTTACATCCTTGAAGATTTCCCTATTTTCCTAATCTGAGTTACTGACTGTTCCCTTATATCTGATCAGATCAGCTACATTGAATATTGGTGAAATTCCTAAATTTGTAGGTAACTCCACCTTGTATGCATTTTTCCCATACTTGGCTAACACCTTGCATGGTCCCACTCTTTTCATCTGCAATTTGGTTGATGTACCCTTCTGCAACCTAGATTTTTTGAGGTGGACCATGACATAGTCTCCTACTACAAATTGCAAATCTTTTCTTGACAAATCTACCTTATCCTTCAACTTTTGTGTAGCTTTGGTGACTGTCTTCTTTACCTGCTCCTGAATCTCCTTCATGGTCTGAGTGAATTCTTCTACATGTCCACTCCTATTCTCCATAGCTCCTAGATCTCTAAGCTCACACACACCTCTTGGGTGCATCCCATACACTATTTCAAAAGGGCTCTTCCCTGTAGTTCTGTTCACACTGTCATTGTATGCATACTCAGCCTATGAGATAACCATGTCCCATGTCTATCCATACTCCTTAGTTAGGAATCTTAGAAGGTTACCTAACACTCTATTAACCACCTCAATTTTTCCATCATTTTGAGGATGGTAAGTAGATCCAAAGGATAAATTGGTACCTAATCTGCTCCATAGAGTTTTCCAAAAGTGAATCATAAACTTCACATCCCTGTCTGATACAATGCTCAAAGGCAACCCATGGATCCTTACAATTTCCTTGAAGAAAAGGTGAGCAATGTAGCTAGCATCATGTGTGGTCTTGCAAGGAATAAAGTGACTCATTTTACTAAACCTATCTACTACCACATAGACATTGTCAAACCTTGTCTTAGTCTTGGGGAGTCCTACCACAAAATCCACGCTAACACACTCCCATGGTCTGTTGGGAATAGGTAGAGGTTGATACAAACCTGCATTGCTAGCTCCCCCTTTGGCTTTCATACAAACTACACACTGCTCGACATACCTCCTGACATCCCTTGGCAACTTGGGCCAATAATAGAACCTCTGCACTAGTTCCATTGTCTTGTTGATACCAAAATGACCACTAAGACTACCATTGTGTTTTTCTTGGATAAGATTCTCCCTCATAGAACCTTTTGGAACACACAACTAATTTCACTTGAATAACAACCCATTTTGTAATGTATACTCTGAGTATTGGCTATGAAAATGATTCTCAAAGTCAGAACATACCTTGTAAGCCTCTAAGAAGTCTTCATCTTCTCCATAGAGATCCTTGAAACTCTCTATCCCAATGCTCTTGATCTGTATCTCTTGCACTGTCAGCAACCTTCTACTTAGTGCATATGCCACCTTGTTCATTCGTCCCTTCTTGTGCTTAATGGTAAATGTGAAGGCTTGAAGATACTCCATCCACTTCAAATTTCTCTTGAGTGTTGATGTAGCTAAGTGCTTGATTGTCAATAAACACCACAAACTCTTTGGGTAGGAGATAATGCCTCCACTTCCTAAGTGACTGCACTAAAGCATACAGTTCTAGATCATAGGTAGAGTACTTAGTCTTAGCTTCATTGAGCTTTTCACTAAAGAAAGCCACAGGCTTGCCTTCTTGGTTGAGTACTCCTCCTACTACAACTCCACTAGCATCACATTCCACAGTAAACAACTTGTCAAAACTAGGCAATAAGAGAATAGGTTGAGTTGCCACTTCTTGTTTCAGTTTCTCAAAACCTTTCTCAGCTTCTTGTGTCCACTTAAACTTAGTCTTTAAGCCACCCTTGATTGTATCTAGGACTGGTGCACATATTCCACTAAAGTTTCTTATAAACTTCCTATAAAACTGAGCCAATCCATGAAAACTTCTTACCTTTGTCCATGTGGTTGGTGTGGGCCAGTTTAGTATAGCTTCCACCTTGCTTGGGTCCATTTTCAATGTTCCTTGGGATACTAAAAACCCCAAATACACAAGCTCTCGTTTGAAGAACTCGCATTTCTCTAGGTTGATGGCTAATTTCTCTTCTTGCAATCTTCTAAGAACCAACTCCACATGTTTTAGGTGTTCTTCTGTTGTCTTACTAAAAATGAGTATATCATCAAGATATACCACCACAAATATCCCTGTAAAGTCCTTAAGCACTTCATTCATGAGTCTCATGAAAGTGCTAGGGGCATTAGAGAGGCCAAATGGCATCACTTTCCACTCATACAACCCATCATTTGTCTTAAAGGTTGTTTTCCACTCATCTCCATCCTTGATTCTGATCTGATGGTATCCACTCTTGAGATCCAACTTGGTAAAGTACTGAGCGCCTCCAAGACAATCCATCAAGTCCTCAATTCTAGGAATAGGGAATGTATACCTAATTGTGAATCTATTTATTGCCTTAGAATTAGTGCAAAGTCTCCACTTACCACCTTTCTTGGTTGCTAAGACCACTGGTACTGCACATGGGCTGATGCTCTTCCTAATCAATCCTTGATCTAACAACTCCTGCACTTGCCTAGCTACTTCTAGGTTTTGATTAGTTGTAAGCTTATAAGCTACTTTGTTTGGTAATGAAGCCCCTGGTATGAAGTCAATTTGATGACTAATGGCTCTCTTTGGAGGTAAAGTTTCTAGTGTCCCATCACTAACTATGTTCTTGTACCTCTCAAGTAACTTTTGGACTGCTTCTGGTATGATTATTTTCCCAGTCTTATTCTCCTCTTTGTATTCCATCATGACCACATACCCTTCACCTCCTTGATGTAGGTTGTTAATGAACTCTTTGCCACTGTTCAATAAGACACTAGGGGTCTTTGACTGTCCCTCTTCCTCATCTGTCAGTGACTGCAACTTAAATGCCTTCCCATCCTTCTTGAAGGAAATAGTGTTCTCTTTTCCATCATACATGACACTTTTATCATACTGCCATGGTTTTCCCAATAGAATATGGCATGCATCCATGGGTAATACATCACAAATCAATTTTTCTTTATAATCTCCAATGGATAACTCCATCGTTGTCTGCTCATTGACAAGAACACTTTGTCCTTTGTTCAACCATGTCACCTTGTAGGGATTAGTATGGGGTATTTTCTCCAATTTCAACTTCTTTACTGCCTCCTCAGAGATGATGTTATCAGTTGAACCTGAATCCACAATAACCTTGCATACTTTCCCAAGTATTTTTCACCTCACTCTAAATAAGGCTCTTCTTTGTTTTGGCTCTTCCTTGACTGGTTGTCTGATCAAAACTCTACTAAACATCAAATTCTCCCCCACTTCTGATTCAATGTGACTGACCTCTGGTGTTTTAGCACTCATGGTGTCCTCTTGAGCATATGCTGCTCTCTTCTCAGTGCTTGAAGAAGATGCTTTCTCCAAGAACCTATAAGTTGGATGATCTACTTGCCCACAATTATAACCCTTCATACTAGCAAAGTATGAGTTACTTCTACCTGCTCCTCTTCCTCTACTTGAACCTCCTTGAGGTCCTCTACCTCTGTTATATCCTCCTCTAGAAGGTGTCTCACTTCCCTGCTCTATTAGTTTAGACTCTCCCTAATTTCTTTGTTCAGTCCCTCTACCTTGGTACTTGCCTCTTTGTCCTCTTTGATCTATGCCTTTGCCTCTGCTCTTAGAAGCCTGTTCTTGTTTCCTCTTGCTTCTTTCCTCAATCTTTATAGCCAATTGATAGCATTGGTGTATTGTCTTGGGACTTAGAAGAGTCATCTCCTCTTGAATGTTCCACTTCAAACCGTTAAGGTATCTAGCCACCTTGAGACTCTCATCCTCTGTCACATTAGACCTCATACAAAGTTTTTGAAACTCCTCAATATAAGTGTGACCTCATACAAAGTTTTTGAAACTCCTCAATATAAGTGTTCACATCTTGGTCTCTTTGCCTCAAACTATCTTTTCTTGTGTAATTGAATCTCATAATCATCTGGAATGTATGATTCCCTCACTTTGGCAACCATTCCTTTCCAAGTTGAAATAGGTTGCTTGCCTTCCTTTTCCCTCTCTATCTAAATGAATTTCCACCATGTCAAGGAAGAACCTCTTAGTCTTGATTTTTCCACCTTTACCTTTTGTGCCTCAGTGACCCCATCACATTCAAAATGGTTTTCCATACCCTCTATCCAATCCATGACTAGTTTAGCTTCCATTTTCCCACTAAACAGTGGTATGCCTTCAAGTTCCTTTCCACTCAAAGCCTTCAATGCCTTCAAGAAGGGTTCTTCTTTCAAAATAGGGTCAGGTTTAGGGACCTTATCTTCCTCTGCAACCTCTTCTTTCTTTGGTATCCTTCCTTCAAACTGTACATCATTCAATGCTTGCTCAAGTTGGTCTATTCTCTCCTTCAATAGCCTATTTTCTTCCTCCTGCCCTTCAACCATCATGGCCAACTCTACATTTGTCACCATGATGAAAGAACCACTAGACTCAGTCTCATACATACAATAGTCAATCCCAAATCTTTAACTTGCTTTGATACCAATCTGATAGGGAGGTTAGGTGAAACGTTCACAGTTTCATGCTCTATGTATTGTTAGAAGAATTTCAAGGTGTTTTGCTCCATCACCTTAATGTATAGGTCCCCTTCTCATGTTTAGGTACCCCTAGTTCTCCTGGCCAACCCCACTATCAACACTTATTCAACCAACCAAGTCAAACTTGGTGCTAAAGCTCTAACTCTTCCTTAGCCTTTAATCTTCCCTAAAGACTAACAACACCTCAACTCTCCATTAGACCTTGGAGGGGTATAGATATGCCTTCAATAATTTCCAACCATCCTCCTATGGTTCCTGAAGGTTCACAACACTTCACCTTTTCATCGCTTTCACAAACCCTCATCTAGGGTTAAAAAGGCTACTAGCCAAGAGCCCCAATTAGGCCTCCATCTCCGAGTAAACTAGTCTTTTCTCAAAAATCTTCCAAGAACACCCCATTATTTCTCTGAGGTCCTTGGTTCAATTGCACAACTCTCAAATATTTTTGGGGTTTTGGGCCTTTATCAGCTGTACAAAGCCATATCTTGAAAATGGGCATAAACTAGGGTTTTAAGCCATTTTCTGGTTGCCTTCAATATTTCAAGCCTTTTCACTCACCAAAAGAGTTAGTGGAACCTCCCCATACTTACCAAACCTTGGTAATACCTTCCCCTACCTTCTCAAAAAGGATATTCAGCAAGAAACAATCACCCCTGCAAGTTAAGTGCCTTGCACTCCTTGTCTTCCCTAGTCGGGCTCTTCCTGGCTCGCCTAGGGCAAGACTTTGCTGATAGCTCCCATGCTCACACCAACACTAGAACCTACCATATGTACACACATGGAGTCTAGAAACTATTCCCAAAAGGCTGTACAATTTGTACAGTGGGAAAGTGGCCTAGCACTCCATTCTTTCCTAACTGTCTGGTTCAGACCAGCAATAGGGTTAAAACAAGAATATTTACAAACAGTGATTTAAAATGAATAAAGGAAATAAATAATGACACACAAGCTTAGAATACTAACAATACTACATCCTTCGTACAAAACAGTAATAAATTCAATCCATTAAAGCTCTTCCTTGAAGCAAAATCAGAAAATGACTCACAAAACACTTTTTTACTTCCAATTCACAAAGTTTTCTCACAATGCTAAAGCTTCCAACCCTGCTCTCAGGTCGAGGCACACCTTAAATAGGGTTCCTCAATCAGTTATCTTCTTTGGTCAGACTTATTCATGACCTAATGGCCAAAGTTACAAAATCCACTATGTTTTTCAACTTTTTCCAAATGTTAGCAACCTAAGCAAGATGAGTTACTAAACTCATCCATCCTTTCACTTCTTATTCTACTGATCACAACAGATCAAGACTTATTCATAAACCTCAAATACTAACTAAATGGTCAACATGACCTCAAAATAACACATCAAAACAAAATTCAACCTAGACTGCTTAAGTGCCTAGTGTTTCCTAGGTGCTCCTACACCATTTGGTCTGGAAACCCTTAACATAGCCTAAATTGAACTCTCACACACTCACATATAGAATGGTTAATCAAAGTCATAGTTTCGACAATTGGTAAGTCAATCCATAGTATTGTTTGTTCATGTGTTAGATAGGTTGTGATCTCATTTGATAATGTCTTGATTTGTGTTAAGTTCTTGGTTGGCGAAAGTTCTTTTCTTATATATTATTTATGTAGTCAACTAGAAATATATACATAGAATGTATATATATGTATTCATAGGCATGTTAACGATAATCCCATGTACATGAGTATACGAAGGTAGATGTACCTCCACATACTCATGGATGGATTGCTCATGGGAATGAGGGTATCATATGGAAAATTAAGACCTGTATATATATATATGATTTGTCAAAAAATGTCACTCTATGGTTTAGGACATAGAACAACACTTTTCTCCAAATATCATTCAAGGAAAACCCTAGAGATCTCAATCTGAGGATGGAATGAAGGAAAGAGATATGCTAAAGGTTGTCCTAGGGTAGGATTAGAGATTAAATGAGGGTTCATCACCAAGCTAGGGCTTAGAAAGACAAGATATGAAAATGACAGGAAAAACCTAACTAGATGACCTAGAGAATGAAACTAAAATACAGAATGACAAAATGAGAATGACCAAAGTTGTACCTGGAGGAAAGATGTGATCAAAACAAGCTCCAAAACCTTGAAATCCTGACTCTCATTGCTCACTAGGGCTCATACACAAATTGTGGCATATGGGTCCTAGGTGGGTCCTGAAGAGCTGAAAATTTGGAATATGGAGTTACAAACTGAGAGGAATGAAACCTAGAAACTGTTCCTTGAAACCCAAACCAGGACTCATATGCCCAGACTATCGCAAAGTGTCTCGTTTTGTCACGAAGTATCCCAAGAGTAGAATCTTGAATTGGAACTTTGCAAGCCTCTGAAGATGGATCAAATAAGCACTTTCCCACTAATTTCATACAAATTGAATGGATATTTTTCCCTAGATCTGAGTTTCCAGGAGTCTTGACAACTTTGACAACATTTGAAACTTTTTCATTTTGGTACTTTTGAAGGAAAACCCCTTTTTAGGTAATCAAACCAAATGATGAAATAATGAAACAAAAGCATGAAATATGAAATATGCAATGATGATACCTTGAATGATGTCTTGAGATGTAATTCAGCAATCTAACATGAAGTGGCCATGTAGAGTGTAGATCTTCATCTTGAATTCGATATGAAAAAATGCTTGACTTGGATCTCAGATGCTACATTACAACACTAGCTCAACAACATGCTTGATGCTTAATGATCATGACTTGATGATGGATCTTGAATTGCTACAATAATTGATAAATAGTTCTTCCCTTGAATTTCTTAGAAACTCTCTTGACACTCTTGTGAAGTCTTGTAATCATAAACTCACTATTAGGAATGCTCTCTTGAAATTATTAGGTGAAGATGAGTGAAATAACCTTGTATTTATACTTATTTATGCCAAATTTCTTAGAATTACAACACTACAAGCTGACATCATATCTAACAGGATAAAATATTTCCAGTAATTTGAATTCAATTTGATTTTGGGCCACATAAGACTCATATGCTAGAAGTGGCATATGAGTCCCATTAGGCTTAACTACGGGGCACATTTTTCAAACATTCTTAGAATGATGTAAAATAAGGATCGAGGCCCAAAAACCTAGGTGTGAATCATACACCCAAGGTGGAGTATGAGTCCCAGATCACTAAATCTAGTCCACACAACCTAAAAACACTTTAATTAAGATTGGATGTTGGTTTATGTCAGGATTATCCTTGGAAAGATGCATTAATTAAGGCTTGTGGATGCAAATTTAGGCCAAATAAGGCATAAAGAAGCCCAATTATTTAATGAAACCCTAGATTAGTGTGAAAGTGCTAGGATACACTTTACAACACCCTAGAAATAAGAAATAATTAATTCCATTTGGTTCACAAGGGCCCAAGACCTAATGTGAAGGTGTAAATAAATACACTTTACAACATTAAATTAAGGAAAAATTAGGTCAATTTAGCTTAAAAGGGCCCTAAATCCAATGTGAATGTTAGGGTTAGAAAGGAAGATATCTAACAATTAAATGCAAATTTAATTAATAAACAGAGAAACTAAAACACACACATAATAAATCATAACATAGAGAATTTAACGTGGTTCACCCAATCCGGGCTACATCCACCAAACCGTAGCCATCCAATACTTTTATTATCCAGTGAAAAACCTATTACAATCTTGTGAATAATTGTGTTTTTCATCATACTGTAATACCCATCCGAACCCCTTTTTAACAAGCTTAGATGCTTCCAGATTTTGGGTTCTACAAAATCGGATTTTTCCTTTTTCATTGATTTTTCCCTTTTTCAGTGACGACGCGAAAAATTAGGAGGACATTTTTTCTCAGGGGTTGCCGCCCCTGAACCCCTACCCAAGGCATAGCAAGGATACATGCCGGGGTGTACTGTATAGCATGATCAGTCACCAAATACCAATAGTGAATGTGTAAAACATATTACAACACTAGATCAACACGACATTAGGTCCATTTTAATGTTAACCATTCCCAAATCAAGTGTGAAAATGTAAGCAACGACATTTTTCTACACTACATTTAGCCCCCACTTTAGTGAGAGGATGAACTTGCTTCAAACTCACACTAAAGTAGACATTCAAGAGGGGTCCAAGTGTACCAATGTGGATGGTCTAGGATGACAAAGATAGAGGAGGCAACCAAGCCCCTAGGATCCAAGATCTTACATCAAACCAACATAAGCACAAAAGGACATGCATAAGGTGTATGATATGCATCATCAAGATACTCAAGCATGCGATGTCAATAATGAAAAGAAAGAAAAACAAAAAGAGGTTGATCAAGCCTCAACCATTTCCCTACATGTTGTGGATCAAATCTAATTTTTTTGTCCAAAAATGCATGCTCACTTTGAGGCAACAGAGCTTTAGGCTATTTGTTGGGTGAGTATCCAAAAAGGGTGGCTTAGTGAGAAAGTCATACCTCTGTATCGGCTTCTCACCATATAATGAGAAATTGATGCCAATGTTTAGGCTTCTCATCATACATTAACCATACCAAACTATACCTCCTAATAACTTTGATAAGGCACCACATAATAATGAACTTTGAGCTTCATGAGGCAAGCAAAGCTTTGTATGCTTGAAACTCATGAACAAAAAGGATGGCTCCACAGTCAAGTAAAGTGTATTATGCAAGGTGGCCATATAACAATTATTGTAAATAAAAAATAGTGTAATGTGCATTCAAAGGGATTTTTCTTAGTTCATGTGAGGTATCTTCTTAGGGAACATTGTACCTAATGTCTCCAAGAGAGGACAAGTCAAAGAAATATCACACTCTCAGAGGATATCAAGCCCAATGACACCACCAAGAAAAGGACACATCGCAAGAATAAAGAAAACCACATAGAGAAACATGAGTTTCAATGTATTCCCCCACTTTAAAGTGGTTTCTAACACCATTAATTGTGAGCAATTGATTTAAAGTAGAAGAAAACATGATATCTTATTCAGAAAGCCCTATGCCAAGTCATATGTTTCCAATAAGATATGTCATAAAAAGAGAAGGGGTTGCCCCCAAAATGTATAACTCAGTACGTCACATGTGAGCCAACTTAAGGCATGTTTTCCACATCCCAAGCTTTCTCTTATATGTACATGAAAGGCAGAAAACTAGCCAAAAGAGACAACAGGTGACATACAAGGACAAGGCTAACCTAACCCCTTGCCCTCACTTAGTGTAGGACAAGGATGAGCCGAAATGAGTGATGAGAAACATGCTAGAGTGAAAATCAGTATCAATTAGAGAAACTAGGTGCCCCAACATAAGGAAGAGCACCACACTCCTTAAGATGTTGAATTTTATTACTCAAAGCCTTACATTGATTAGTAGAATGACCATGAACTCTATGATATGCACAAAATGAAATTTTGTAGTACAATTTTTTTTATGTTCTTAGAGGGAGGGATATCAAACAATCTTGGAGGATTCTCAACAAGATACCCTCTTGATCAATAGAAGATGTTCCTTTATTTTGTGACAAAGATATTTCTTTCTTAGTATAAGATGTCATGCCTACACAAGACTCTTTAGATTGAGAGATTTTGTACTCTTCTTTAAAGGAAGGTGTAAAATCTAACGAATTTGAATCATTAATGTTTTGCATGATGACATTGATATTAAGCGAAGATTTCTTTGTTTCTTTCATTTATTTCAAAGGAAAACAATCAAGACCACTAGTGTTTATCAATTCAAAATGCACTAATGTTAAAGTAGGTGTAGAGGACTTTTTTGTAATGGTGTTGATATTAAGTGAAGGCTTGCTTGTTTCTTTCAAGGGACAATAAACAAGACCACTAGTCTTTTCTTGCATGTTAGGATCTATAGGGACATGGATACCTTTCTCTCTACCACCACATACTTTTCCATTATAACCAAGTTGTTTCATAAGTTCATAACCTCTTCCATAAAGTTTTTTTATTTCTTTAGGATTTGGTGGTTGTTGATAATTAGTTTAATCAAAGTTCATCATGTAATTTTCTTGGTCTTCTAAAGTGTTTGAGATGGATGCTTTTGAAGGATTGTCTAAATTTTGTGTTGACATTACTACTTTTTCTTTTCCCTTTTCAAAGTCTTTATTTATGATCTCATATTTTCACATGAAGGATGTCAAATTTAAGGAACCCCAATCATCTTCTAATAGCTTTGTGAATTCCTCAATATGTTTCTCTTTGTCTTTCTATTGCATGGGTTCTACTTGTGTAGTCATTTTCAATGTTTTCAAAGTATTTTCCTTTTTTTTCTCAATGTTCAAACAACTGTTTGGTTTAGGGTCAACTTTGAGTGTGTACACTTTGTTGTTGTAGACATACTTCATTTTACAATGAAGAGTAGAAGGCACACTATTCATTGGATGAATCCATGGTCTTCCTAAAAGAATATTATATGAAATATCATGAGGCATAACATGGATCAATGTTTCTAGTGTGGTCTTTCCAGCTATAATAGGAAAAGTGATCACACCAAGCAATTGTTTTCCTACATAGTCAAATCCCTTAATAGATAAAGATTCGGGTTGAATTTTTTATTTATCCACACCAAGCTTATCCAAAAGGGATACACTACACAAATTAATGGCAAAGCCATTGTCAATGAGGGTTATATTTATCCCCAACCAATTATGAATAGCTATTACCATGGAAGCATCACTTTGTTTTTGCACTTCCAAAGGAGGGAGCTCACTTTGGTGGAAAACAATATCAGCATTTATTTCTTGGATCATGGTTGTTGTGTTATTTGATTTCACATTAAGAGGGGTAGGAACTTGTTGTAAATAATTTTATGGTAATGAGGTGAGGCTTGAATAAGGTCTCATGATGATATCTTAGTAGGAGTGTTCTTAATTTGTTCAACAAGATCATACTTCGTTCCACTTTGTGAAGGCACACGAGGAGGACCAGGAAAGAAAGGGTTAGGAAATGGGAGGGATATTGAAGGTGTTTTTCTTGGTTGTGGATTGTTTCTAGTATTATATGTATGAGCAATAGTATTATAACTCGACTGTTGCGGAACATTATTCTTAGGAGGGTAAAGGATAAGTTCAGGTTTGTTTTGGGTTGGAGATTTGTGTGAAGGTGGGTAAAGGATGAGTTGAGGTTGAATAATATCAACTTCCCTTAGTGAAGGAGAGTCTAATGTAGGTTCATCATCTTCATCTAAGGATACTATATCACTATTATAGTTTTATTCCACCATGATATCATCCTTAGGAGGATATTTTTTAGGAGAACTACAAACTAGATGTTCATGGCATTCAAAGGTTGGTTCCTCTAAAATGACTTCATCACAAGTAAGGGAGTTATCAATGGTTGGATTGTCTTGTTTATCAATGATGGTATTCTCTCATTCAATAACATTTTCCCTAGAGGAAAAGAGGAAACTAATATTTTCATGACTTTCATCGATTGTATTTTCTAACATCAAAGTATCTTCTTTAACAATAATAGAGATACTAGGAGAAGAACAAATGTGATCGTCGTGATTTTCCTTGATTTCATTCTTGTTATCTATGGTCTCATTCTCTTATTCCATAACTTCTACACTAAGAGAACTTTTAGGAGAGAGGAAAACAAAAGGTTCATCACATTATATTGTTAGATTCTATAAAATATTTTTATCACCAATAGGGGAGGCATCAAGAGAAGGACTACTATGACTTTCATGCTTACGAATGATTGGATATTTTTTTTCGAATAGTTCTTTCCAAATGTTAGGGACATGAGGAAGGAGAGATATAATGTTATCACTTTCAATCCACATGTCCTCCTTACAAATGTGATTTTCATGATCATTCACGATTATATCCTCTTTCACTAAAGCATTATCACAAGTATGGGAGATGTTAGGAGATGAATGGATACTAGGTAAAGTAATGTTAATGATCTCATCCTCTTGTGGCATAATATCTTCCCAAGAGGGAGGAGGAGAGAGACAATCAAGACTTTCATGATTCTCAATGATTGTATCTTCTTTCACCAAGATACCTTTGTCACTAGTAGGAGAGGTATCTATAAACACTAAAAAATTTCCTAAATTATGTCATACACTTGAATCAAGTTTACTAACATCATTTCCTCTTTTAACCCATCCTATTTTTGCTTAATTAATTGAATTAGTCTAGCTAATTAATTAATTGCCTCATTTTCATCTATTAACCTAACACATTTAAATGGGTCAATTCACCCCCTTTCATGCTAGCATTTCATCTCATTAAATTAAATAAATCAAAGTATTTAATGTAATTCCCTAAGTCATCTTATTTAATTAAATAACTCTAAGTTATTTAATTAAATGTCATTTCAACTTTTCCCCTTTCATTAAATCATTTAATTTAATGAAAATCGCTTTATTCCTCCAAAACCCCTAATTGTATGATTAAACCTTATTTAATTAACAATTAATCTAATTTTCATCCAAAAGGGGAATATTCCCTTCCCTTCATTTCTCATTTGCTCTCCTATAAATAGAACACTATTTGGAGACAAATAGATCCATCTTTCAATTTAAAACTTATGTTGTTGAATTCACTTACACTCACACTCATACTTTACTCATATTTAGCGTATTTTAGCATATTTAGTTGCATATTAACTTTAAGCTTCCATTAATGGCTTCCATGCATCCATATTAGCTTGTTTATAATTATGGTTTGAATCTTTTAGCTTAGAATTAGCTTAGATTGGCTTATTAATTGCATATTTAAATCAATTTTAGCATAAAATCATGTTAATTTAGCTTGCATCATGTTCAATTTAGCATAAATCATGTTTTCATCCATTTATCACCATATTTTTATTAATTCTCTTCAATAGAATCTATTGAAACAAGCTTACTAATCACGAGATTGGGAAAGGGTCATTGTTCCACATCAACATGACACCAATTCCAAAACAAGATAAGTTTCAAATGGGGTAGAATAGATATTTCAATGTTTTATATTTTGAATGCTTCATATCAATAAGTTTTTAGTTTATCTTTAATTTTAATGATCTTGTTTGAGATTGAAGTTTAGTGGCTAAATTATGCTTCGATTCATCATGGATCAAGCATAATCGGCCCATACTAATGATCCTCAATCCACATTATCAGGAGAAGAGCAATTATGGTTTTCATGATTGTCTATGCTTGTATCTTCTTGTATCATATTATCCTCTCAAATGGGAGAGATAGTAGGGTTTGATATAGGCAATGTAATATTAAGGATTGTGTCAATGGTTTGATTCTTGTTCTCTAAGATATTCTCATAACTATGAAAGATAGTAGAAGGATGACTAACATGTTTCTTAATGATCTCATTGTTGTACTCTAAATTGAACTCATAAGAGGGGGTGTTGTACTTATGTAATTCATTTTTAATCATATCAAAACCACATCTCTTAAAAGGAAACATGTTATCATAAAAAAAATAAGCTATATAAAGTATACAATGCTTCAAGTAAAGTGAAATGCAATGACCTAAAGTGAAATTTATAAAGTGTTTGAATGAAGTATTACATCATTGTTTTGACATAACGCATGAATGCATATCAAACTCGTGCCAAGGAATAATGGATCCAACACTTTAAACATAGCAAGTAAACATAGTAGTAATGTAAGTATATCATAGCAAGTGTGTTATACGTATAACACAGGAATAAGACCCCATGTGGGTTGACTAAGTCAATAGAAATGCATTAAATGGAGTCAACACTTTTACTAAGTGTTGTACATGTAAAACATAGATTAATTCTATGCTTTAAAATGCAAAAAAAAAGAATAATAATTATTCTTCTATGTGAGGACAGTGACCAAGTTAATAGGAAATGATGCATTTTGGTGGCACCAAATTATGAAATTGCTTAAATCAAATAGATTTTTTTTGCTGCAAATTGATTTTTTGTTGTTTAACATGTGCAAAATGAACTGGTCAAACCATAGCTAGCTCAATTGGAGGTCAATTTGTAGCTTCATTAGTTGAGCATTCACTTGAATTCCTACCACCTTTTTATTTGAAGTGTTGGGTTGAGGTATTATGATGCATGGTGTCGAATTATTTGGCATACTTGTAGGCTTCAATGTCTCACATTTTTGTATAAATAGATTAGCTAATTCTCTCATTTGGATGTTGATCATTCTTGATTACTGTTGTTTTATATATCTGAGCTATTCATTTATGAGTTAAGAGTAATTGTGAGGTAGAGTGAGTGAGTTATTATGAGTTACTTCTCCGGTGGTTTAGAGTTTTCAGGAGAATCTTAGCAAGCTGCTTTTGGAAGGAATGAAGTAGAGAACAAGTTTGGTCAGTTAGAATTAAGTGATTCATATCCATGTGGTCTATTCTTTTATGTTTTTTTGTTTTGAAAATATTGAATGTTTAGTCGTTTTGTGTGAAAATCATGGATTTACTAGTATAGGGAAAGATTATCATTTCTTACTTGAAGTAAAGAGTCAGTTTCCTCTTTTTCATTGTGATTTCATGATGTTGTTTGTACATACTCCATATTAAGGAGTGATTTCATACTCTAGTATATAATACTAGGAAATGAAGAAGCATTATTGGCGACGTAGTTATTGTTGCAATTATTTATGGAACCAAACTAGAGGTAGAACATAGGTTACTCATGGGAACAAAAAAATTTATGATGATTATAGCTTTTGTGTAGGAATGTACTTAAAAGATATATTGTAAAAATAAGGTGAATAGGTTGTTCCCATGGTTAAAGATTACCTCATGAAGGGATTACCTGTGCATAGTGTACAAATGATCTTGAGAAAATTTGAACTAGGGAAGTGTATGTGATCTAGGATGACTTTTTATATGAAAATTTGGCCAAAGTAGTATAATTTGCCACTGGTTATGCTGCCAATTTCATTGGGTACCTTTTATGCATGCCATTCCATGATTGGCATACAAGTTAGGATGTATACAAGTTATAGTCATGTAGGGCACAACACTGAGTTCAGATAGGATATAGTTATGAGGTTATCAAACCAACTCCTTCGTCGAAGGGTAGGGCCATCTTGCCATATATGGCAGATTTGTGGGGGACCACATAAGAGTTCATGAAGAACAAAAAAGTGCTTGAGTGATGCTTCTCCTCCACAGTTTTTTATTAGAGGTAAACCAAGTTTTGATGGGACCCCAAAACCCATTACAACTGATTTTGAGGGGCTCCATAACCCTATCCAACGTAGGAAAGCTACAAAAAAGATAAATCACATACAAATAGCAGCAAAATAGCAGTAGTAGTTAACAAGAATACATGACTACACAAGTTGCATTAGATAACAAGAGAGGGACAAGATCCCTAAACTACTAGATTTTAACTAGGACTTGGAAACCATAAGTGAACATTGAACCCACCTATACCAGCCAGGAAATAATAAACCATCTACTCATGAAAGACATCACTGATGCAGCTCCAACTCACATCTAAACCATTAAAAAAAGGGAAACCAAAGTTCCCAATCAAAGAAAACAACCTGTCCAGATTATCAACCTCAATATGAGAAGAACAAGACGGAGCCAGGGAGGAAAACATCCCCATACAATCAACTTTTTTGGAATAACACCCCACCAAACTACTAACAGTAGCCTCCTAATAGCACCTTTCCACCAAGGACACCAATCCAACCTCCACCTCAAGAGGAGGGGGCTCACCTCCAAAAGAGAGGATGAAATGAGACCCAAAACATCATAAAACACCACTCTCCTCCTTACACAAGCAACACCTCAATAAGAGCTAGCATAAAGGATAATATCTACTGAGCAACACAATAGCTACCAACTCCACCTCAATAGAAGAAGGAACCTCCTCAAAAGGAATATTCTTCCCTTCAATAGAAGACTCAAGCTATAGATCCCAAAAGAAAGTGAAATTAGAAGGGAGGGAAGACACCACATCCCAAGGCATCCCAAGCATCAGATATAGGTAGGATCAAGTAGGGAACTCTTGAAAAAAAGCACACAATTGGGCCCAAAGATAACACCATAAGCATAACCCAACTAGCCACAGAAAAACCACAATCTACACACCAAAGAACCATAACGAGCAAAGATCCAAGCCCAAGGATAATAGAAACAAACCAGGCCCAAGAGGGAAAGGGAGCCCCAACAAGGACATTGAGTGATGGCCAAACCATAAAGCCCCCAAACTGCCCCAACACATCAGTCAAAGAAAAAGATAGGCCAAATCTCCACAAAGCCAACACAAGGGAAGAACCACTAATCCACAAAAGGGAAACTAGGAGCACCCACTACACACCCAAGGAAAGAAATACCACCACAACACCACCAAAAGGACATTATAAATGGGCTAAGGGAAACCCAAAAGGAACCAATTAGAAAATAGGCCAGCATAGAAAGCCACTAAGCTATCCCATTACACCAAATAGGACCAAGAATAGGCCATTCCTCCAACCAATCCACCTCATAGGAAAAGGAACCCCCACAGTCACACACCACTGAAGTCCTCCAAGCAATACCAAGGAAGCAACAAGCACCGCACCAGACCCCCAAAACAAGAGAGTCAAGAGAAAGCAGCTCCAGAACAAAGAAGAGAGTAAACATACTAGTCATGCACTCCCCCCACAAGCTCCTCCAAATAGAAAAGGGTGAAGAGATTAACCCCCAAACACCAATAGCAACATGCAAACCCCATAGAAGGGAAATCACACCAATCAAAGCAGCAAGCACACCCTATTCAACATGAAACAATGACATCACAGGGGACAATATTTTTGTAGGCCCAAAACAACTAACAACATCAATGTCCTCACCTGCATCATTAGAATCTTCCTTAGAAAAAAAAATACTAAGGAACCAGAAAATATTTTCTCAAGGGAAAGAAGGATCCTCAAGTTGTACAACATCTAGGTTATCTCCATCTGGTTCTTCATCCTCCTTGCCTCCATCGCATTTTTCAAAACTCAAATGGTTGCCCCTGGCCCATTTCCCGCTCGTTGCCCTAGAAGTCATCCACTCCATCCACATTTGATAGTTATCATTAGAGGAAAAATATTTTTACTTCTCCTCCATAGTTGACAGCCAAGGTTTGAGGGAATCTTCCCAGATCGATGTACATTATTTTTTATATTACCGAAGGAAGCTTTGAAAAGCTATATATGTTTCACTGTAATCTATCTTTGGATGCATGTAAATATATTTGTTGTGAAAGAGAACAATGTTTGGAAATATTATTGTGTTACTGTTGCTTATTAAATCTCTCTTGGAAAGAATTTTTTTAATTGCATTGAGAAATGAATGTAGTTATTCACTTAAAGGTAAAACTTCAAGAATTTATCTTTGTTGAACAATTGGCATGTTTCATGTGGCACCAAAGCTACTAGGTTTAACTCTGGAACCTATGTGGTTGCTATACTTTCTATCCAACATTATCTAATGTTTGGAAATTCTTGTGTCAAGATGGCACATCTCAGGTTCACTACAAGAAATTCAGTAATCGAGAATGAGCGCTATCTAAAAGCCAAGAAGGAAAAACAAGCTATTATCTGTATGATAGAGGGAACCAACTATGATAATGTTGTTTGGCTAAGTGATACTGAGACCATCAGTCACACTCTTTCTTGAGTTATTCAAGTGAAGAGAAGGATGAGGGAGGAAGCTAACTTCAACTACTTACCTCTAGTCTCACCAGCAAAGTTTGATTCTTTGTTACTTTCTAGGGATATGCTCTCGAAATATAGCATCAGTCCTCCATTAATATTTAGGGACCCTAGAGTTCTTCCTCTATCAGAAGTGATTGTAATTTCCTCAAGTAATGAATTTGAAGGATATGTTCCTCGTAACTATGTGTCGAAAGATAAATCTAAAGGTTACTGCCCCTTTTTGGATAGGGAAGATCAATTGAGAGGTGAACAAAATTCTAAGGGGTATACCCTATTGAGTTATGTATCTGAGAGAGAGTTTGAATGGTACTCTCCCCTCGACTATTGAATAGTCAATCTATGAAATGGAAAGGATGTTGAGATCCTTATGAATAAATATAAGTTATATGTTTATCAAATATTGTGTTAAAAATTATGAGAAATTTCTTTCATGTGTAAATGAATGCTCATTTAATGTTTTCCATAAGTTGTGTGAACA
The DNA here is from genome assembly GCA_007258455.2 of Sequoia sempervirens. NCBI lineage: Eukaryota > Viridiplantae > Streptophyta > Pinopsida > Cupressales > Cupressaceae > Sequoia > Sequoia sempervirens. Next base: position 40,683 of record VDFB02301042.1, read on the forward strand.
CAATAGAAACTAATAAAGATGAAGCCTTCAGGTGTAACCCTTTTTTCTTACAAAGGATGGTGAGAACAAGGACTAATCCTAGAGGAAGCCAAGAATTTGAACACAGTCTTGGGAGTTTTGAAGCCAAATTGGATCAAACATTAGCTATTATTTATGAGACCAATGCAAGGTTGGGAAATATTGAGCAAGAACTAAGCGAGAAAGATAGAGTGGAACAAGACATTCCAAATAATGAAGAAGTCCCTATCAATGAAAATGAGGGAGAGAATTATCATGATCATACTCAGACCCATGAACATGAGGATGAGAATTTGCACTCTCAATCTGAAGGATCTAGTAGGAAGTGTTTGGAAACTGAACTTTCTAGGTACATGAGAAAAATTACCCCACCTAAATTTGAAGGGAGTACCAGCGAGGAAGAAGTTGAGGCTTGGCTAATTAATGAAAATGGAAAAATATTTTGAGATAAGGAAATACTCAAAGGTTACTAAGGCTATTTTTGGATCCTATCAGTTAGAGAGAGAAGCCTCTAACTAGTGGATGAACAAGAAAATGGAACTCGGGCTCAGTTCTTTGAATTTGACTTGGGATGAGTTTGTAGAGATATTCTATAAAAGGGTTTGAGCAAGAAGTTGGGTCCGCATTAAGGGGAAGTGTCATTTTTTAGATTTAAAAGAAATACCCATTCATTTTTTAAAATAGGTACCCATTTTGAAGTGTGTACTTGTTCTAAAAGGTTTGAAACTCACAAGAGATGTTTTTCATTTCTTGTGTATTGTTGCATTGACTTATTTCTATGATATCTCTTGTTGATTCAGTCAGAATTAGAATAATGTTTAAATGGATTTCATTATGGCTTTATGGAATACTGATTCACCCCCCCTCTCAGTATTCTGGATGTTCAACATTTGGTATCAAAGCTTGGTCCCTCGGAGGAAGCCTAATAGCTTGAGGGAGGTCCCAAAATTTGAGTATAAGAAGGTTTTTCCCTTGGAAGTAGTCTCAGTCGAATGTTCAAAAGAAATGGAAGATCTGAAGGAAAAGTTGATAAAAGTGCATGAGTATATTGAAAAGTTGCAAAGTAAAAGTATTGAAGCATGTGATCTATTGGTTGAAGGAGAAGAAATTATCTCTAGCCTACTACAACAATTGGATGAGAAGAAAAGAACTAAAGAATGTCACGAAATTGAAATTCAAAGGAAGATGGATGAATGCTTAAAGCTAGAAGTAGAAATTTTGAGATCTAATCTAGAAAATGCAAGAAGTTTTGAAGAAAAAATTAAGATAAGCTCAGTGATGCTTGATGAATTGATTACTTCTCAGAGATCAGTGATGGATAAGAGTGGTTTAGGGTTTGAGAAAGGTCAAAGTTCTAAAGAGAAGTAATCTATTGGTAAGAAGACTCGATACAAAGATAGACAAATCAAGGATCCTAGAACCAATCCTAGAAAAAATCCTATTAAGTAGTATGATACTAAAAGGTACTCATCTTTCAATGGTGTTTATTACTCTTGTGAGAAGTTTCATCATAAATCAAAGGAATACAAAAGTAAAATATTTTTTTCTTTATTTGGAAATTTTTCTAATTGCAAGAAGAATGGAAATAAGGTTGGTGCATTGAATAAAAAGGAAAATGTGAAGAAGAATATTATTTTCTGTAAGTGCAAGAATCTAAAACATCTTGGCAATATCAACAAAAGAAAGAAAAATATCTATTTAGCGAAGAAGAATGATCAAATCATTGATCTAGAAGAAACAAGAAAAGAAATGAAAAGGATTTGGAGAAAGGAATCAGAATCATCGGTTTTATCTATACTGACCTTTGGTGCAGATACTCTTGTCAATTTATAAGAAAAAGCAGTGGCTAAGGGGGACAAATCATCAGAAAATCTAATGAAACCTCTCATCCGTACTTGTGTCATATCATGACAGAAGTATATTTAATGTGGAAAGGAAATTAATAAATTTTCTAGTCGCATGTGTGAAGGATAAAATATACAGAATTCGAAAGGATGAATGCATACATAATCTTCAAGGAAATCTACCTACAAGTTGAAGCATTTATTGCAAAATCATTCAGAATGGAAGGAATAAATTTAGATAATTCTAAAGGCTTAGGTATCTTTGTCGAAGCGTGCAAAGGAAGTTTAGAAGGAAATACAGAGTTTCTGGGTTTGAAGAAGAATTCAAGCGGATTTGAAGTGAGCTCTGAAAGTAGGATAACTACACATTTCTTATTGGAATTTTCAAAGGTATTCGAGTTTGGAAAATCTTTCATTTTTACTATTATGGATAATTCAAAGCTTGTGAATAATGTGGATAAAGTGCAAGTCAATTTGAGAATATATTTGAAGGATCTATCGGAAGATTCTATTGGTGCATTCTCTCACATCTCTTTGAGAGTGTTTCCCATAGAAGATATCTATGCATTTGTTTTTAGTAAGATAGAAGAGATGTCATCAATTTAGTTGTGCATGATTTGGGAAAGTGAATTGAAAGAAATCCATGATGCTTGCAAAGTGTTAATTTAGAAAAAGTTGGATATTTGAAGGAAAATTCCCTTGTTTGAATTTGAAAAGAAGTATATTTGAATAGTGTTGAGCAGAATTCATGATGAATCTTTATGGATTGATGAAGCATATTTGATTATCAAAGAAGCTATTAGAGATGTAACTACTTTGTGTTCCTCTGGACTAGTTCCCAAATAGAAAGCTATGGATGAGAAAGAGATATTTGAGGTTACAAGTATGAAGCTTGAAGGAAAAGAGATCGATTTAAGATTGATTGTTGATCTGGTAATACAGTATGCTACTATGGTCATCGGTCACAAATTTTTTATCCCTAACAATGACCTTATAGTTACTACTGTTGTTGTGCATATTGATGTTGATGTGGTTAAAAGAGGTATGGAATATGACTTGTTTGAATTAATGTGTATACATATTTTGAAGAATTTAAGGGAAATCAAGAAGAATACATTTTTGTATGGAAATTTGGTTGTATTTTTACTCTTTTACTTTTTGAAAGAGTTGTCGGTAATAGGAAGGATTGAATGGTCAAATTCAAAGCCTATTGCCTATCAAATAAAGAACTTCATGATAAATCTTGGTAGTTTGGATGCACAAGAGTCTACCCTTGCTACATTATTTGGAACATTTTAGATGAGGATGAACAAAAGGTTTAGGATTCCAGTAATTGTTGTTGAAAGGTACTCCAGAAGCATAAATTTTCTTTTGTCTACAATTTTTTTGTCACATGGAAGCAGGTGAATCAAGGTTAGTTTGGATATTTGAATTGAACTATGAAGTGTCATAGGTTGAAGTTGATAACTATGCTAAAATTCTTTTGTAAATCCCTAAGAATCTCGGTATAGAAGGCACCTCTAGTAGCGTGATCGGAACAGGGAAGAAGAGGAAGGATGTTGTTAAGCAAGAAGTTGCATAAGGAAGTGAGCTTGAACATGAGCATGAAAGAATAAATATTCATAGAGCTTTGGAAGAATTGTAGAAGGTTATTCCAAGTGCTAATTTTGATTCATCTATTTTTTTTGTGGAGAATCTCTATGGCATGATTGATTCTTTAAAGTTTTACATCTTCAGACTTGAAGTGTCTACTAGAATCAGGTCTAATGAAGGAAATTTGGAAGATATCTAAGAGAAATGTGTGATTTCACATAGTCAAGTGATGAAGGAATTGGAGTGTGTACAAGATTGTGAAGAAGAGGCACAAAAATTAATTTCTTTTTGCCTAGATTGGTCTAGTTGTACACTGGATATAAGAAATGAGATAAGGTTGAGTGAGTCCTAGTTGAGCACTCAAGTAGATACATATAGGTTGGAAGAAGATAAAGATAATCAGAGGTGGTCCTACATTGTTCAGCTTTAGGACAAATTATTTTCTCTACAGGATCAAAGGACAAATGTTATCAAGAATTTTGTGGCACTCAGAGACATGATTAAACTCAAACATACTACTGTTTCTAGTGCTCTTGGTTGTATTGGTGAGTTATCAAAGATCAATCTTAGTCCCAATACTTTACCATATGGTGTAGAGCCTTTAATTAAACTTGAGCTAGTTTACAAGACCCTTGTAAGTGCAAAAGGTTCATGGGAAGAAGGTAAAGCATCATGGAATGCAATCCTGGAGAGTCTCAGAGGTTCTTCTTTAGGTTAATTCAATTCTATGTTCATATCTCTTTTTTTGGTACATTTTTTATATGTGCATATATATCGGTGCCCCTTCCTTTTTCATTAATGTCAAAGGGGGAGAGATGAAGAGATGAAGAGATAGAGATTCAAAGGAAGAAAAAAATTGTGAAGAACAATTTTGATAGGGGAGTATTCAAAGAATTTAGTTTCAATTGCTAGAAAATGTTTTTGTCATGCATGTTGCCATCAATTCCAAAGGGGGAGATTTTTGGAAGCCTTGCAACATGAGCATGAAGTATGGATGGTCTATGTTGGTTGTCCCTATGTTTTCATTGATGTCAACATGGTGATAACTATATGGGAAGACTACTTGGTTTACTGGAAGTTGTTCTTTGCTAGTAATACCCTTTTGTGATGGATCAGTGTGTTGGTATTTGAGTCTAGAATTCACCACAAGATCTGATATGAATATAATCTATTAACCATGTTTTCTTAGCTCATTCAAATAGTTATATCCTAGATCTTGAGACGTCTTTTGTTGTGAACAAAAAATTATCTCTGATGTAGTTTAACTCGATATTTTACTATTATTCTATGTATGGCATACTATGTGGGAGACTCTACATTCTACTAAGGTGAATATTCTTATGTTGCAGTTTTGATTGATGGTCTCTTTGTCGGTGGTATGATGGGAAATTAATGTGCTCCTAGATTCAGAAGGTGTTTTCTTAGAGAATTATTTGTTGGTTTGGAAAATTGTGTTTTAGTCTTGGCCGACTCAGCGTATACAATATATTATAAAGACTAGTTATGCTTTATGGATGTTGTTTGTCTTGGTATAATGCTTAAATCATATATGGTGTTGACCTAATTGATGATCTTGATATGCTTGTATATATATAAGATTTTTTGAGGAATGAAAGTGTGTGTATAGAGAGGCATGAGATAATGAAAGAAGGTGAAGTGAGAAGTGTGTGTGCAAAGGAGAAGAAAAGTGTGAGAGCCTAAATGCTTTATCAGTTTTGATTAGTATAGTTTTTTTGAGCGATTACTGTGTGAGGCAGTACTTCATATTCTAAGCTTTAGTGGAACTAAACCCTACACATTGAAGGTTTATTCTATTAGTTCAATCTTTTGGAAATGATCCACTATCATTGTATCTTGGCAGTGAGCCATCTTTTGTACTTAGGTTGTGAGCCTTTTTAAGGACAATGAGTCCTAGCAGTGAGCCTCATAATATTTTGTATCCGAATATAATATATTGTGAGTTAACCCTCAGTGGTTTTTCCCTTTTTGGTTTTTCCAAATAAAAATCCTAGTGTTCTTGTGTATGGTTGCATTGACTTGTTTCTATGATCTCTCTTGCTGATTTAGTCAGAATTAGAATAATGTTTAAATGGATTTCATTATGGTTTTATGGAATACTGATTCACTCCCTCCTCTCATTATTCTGGATGTTCAACAAAATATGGTTACCCCAACTCTTTTTCAACAAAAATATTACTGATATTCAAAATATTAAGCAAGGGGACATGTCAATCATCGATTACTAGGAATAGTTTACTTGTCTATTGAGGTACATTCCAATGTACCAAAAAGATAAGCATTTCCATATCAAGAAATTTATCATGGGGCTTAATGGTCAAATAGGTGGAGAAGTGGATGTGCATGGACCATCTACCATGGACCTAGTCTATGAAAAGGTTGTGAAGCAAGAGCAGAAGCTCAAGGCCATCTCCATTTATGGGAAGAATAGAAATCATAAGAATTTTGGGGGAACTCAAAGTAACTAGACTACAAAGAAGAATAATGGAGCACAAGATTTTTAGAATCAAGGAGATAGGGGATCATGTAGCAATTGGAACGAATCAAGGAAGGATCGTAGGGGAAATAATAATAACAACCTCGACAACAGTGGAAGAAATACTAATAGATCTTATGGGTCCACAAGAAGGAAAGGATTAACAACTAGACACTTTACATGTGGAGAAAATCACTAAGTTGCTTACTGTCCCAACAAGTCTTCAGGGACATGACCACATGGAAACCCTCTTCCACCCCAACAGGTTTCTTTTCAATAGAAGATTCATGTTGCTTTGGATAATCGTTTAGCATAGTATCAAATTACTCCAATGGAAACTCTGAGTATTTTATTTGGTATATACCCATTTCTATACTTATTGATACTAGAGCAACTGAAAACTTTATTTCTCCTAGAATAGCAAATCAAATATCTAAGAAATTTGGTCACATGGAAAAATCTTGGGTTGTTGAGTATGCAAACCAAATAAGAGCAACGATGGAACAACGCTTATTCGAAGCTAAGGATGAACTTCCTTGTTTCTCTACTAAGGTGAACCTATATGTAGCTCCCTTAGGATCATATGATGTCATCCTAGGAATGAGCTGGCTTTGGTATCATAGAGACAAATTAGATTGTCACGTCAAAATTGTAGAGTGCTTATATGATCTAGGAAACTATGTGATGTTGCAAGGGACACCTAGGGAAGTCAATTTGCATTGAATCTCTGCAATGCAATTACATTTAAGGCCAAGAAAAAAGGATGCAAGCTCTATGCAATAAAGATGGAAAAGATTGAGGAATACGAGGAATTTAATTCTCAAGTCAACCAAGATGTAGAGGAAGGCACGAAATGATAGAAACTATAGAAACAGATATGGAAAAATATCCTATCCTTCCAAATTTTGTAGATGTATTTCTAGAGGAGCTACCTAGATTACCACCCAAGAGGATATTTGATTTCTCCATTGACCTTGTACCAAGATCGAAACCTTTTTTCCAAAGTACCTTACCAAATGATAACAATAGAGTTAATGGAGCTTAAGGCACAACTGGAAGAGTGGATATCCAAAGGATTGATAAGACCTAGTGTTTCACCCTGGGGAGCACTAGTGATCTTCATATAGAAGAAGGATAGTACACTGTGCCTATGCATAGATTATCGAATGCTTAATAAAGCTATGATAAAGAACAAGTATACATTCCCACACATTAATGATCTCTTTGATCAAATGCGAGGAGCTCAACTGTATTTTCAAAAATTGATCTACGATCAGGATACCACCAACTGAGGATCAAAGATGAAGACATCTTCAAAATCGCTTTTAGGACCAGATATGGGCATTATGAGTTTATAGTCCTACCATTCAGACTTACTAATGCACCTATTGCATTCATGAACCTGATGAACAACATATTTAGGGATTGTCTAGATAATTTTTTCTTGGTTTTCTTGGATGAAATTATAATTTATTCCAAGAATGAGGACCATTGCAAGCATTTAGAGATAGTTCTTTAGCAGTTAAGAGAACATCGGTTATACGGGAAGCTTTATAAGTGTACATTCTTTCAAAATAAATTAAACTATTTAGGTCATATGATCTCAACTGACAAAATTTTAGTAGATCCAACCAAGATAAAAGCAATGATAGATTGGTCGGTACCTAAGAATGTACCCGAACTTAGGACTTTTATGGGTTTAGCTAGATATTATTGAAAATTTGTGGAAAAAAATTCTAGTATAGCCTTTCCTATTAATTCATTGCAAAGGAAAGGGAAAATTTTTGAGTGGACAGGAAAATTCCAAGTAGCATTTGACTTACCTAAGGAGAAGTTGACTACTACTCTAATTTTGAAGTACCAAATCCCAAAGGAAATTTCATTGTTGTCACAGATGCATCAAGAGAAGGCTTGCGAGGAGTCTTGATGCAAGAAGGGAAAGTTATATCTTATGAATCAAGAAACTTGAAGCCCTATGAGAAAAATTATTCATTGCATGATTTAGAGCTAGCAATAGTTATTCACACATTGCAGATGTGGAGGCACTATTTGTTAGGGAAGCCTTTTGAGTTAAAAACCAATCATCATGGTTTGAAGTATCTCTTCGCCCAACATAATTTGAATGTGCGATAGAGAAGATGGTTGGAGTTGATATTAAATTATGACTTCAATATCAACTGCATAAAAGGGAAGGAAAATTAGGTTGTCATAGACGACATATTGCCTCAATTGTCACAATTCAAACCGACTTTAAAAGTCAAGTGTTGCAAAAGTGTAAGGATGATAAGTACTATGAGAAAGTTAAGCATGCACTCACAAAAGATCCACAAGATGTAAGGTACGAGGGATATTACTTTGAACCTAATGGATTGCTAAGGTTTAAAGGAAGAATATAGGTGCCCAACTCTAAAGAGTTATAGAATCTTATGTGGAAAGAAGTTCACAAAGCACCATACTCTGGACATCCTGGAGTGACAAAAATGTTGGTTGATGTAAAGCCATTATATTTTTGGAAAGGGATGAAGGGGGATGCTGCAATATTTGTGGCTATATTCCTTAGATTCCAAAGGTTGAAGGTTGAACATCATAACCATGTAGGGCTATTGTATCCACATGATGTTCTCAAAAGTAAGTGGCAAGTCATTAGTATGGACTTTGTGCAAGGATTAACCATGTAAAGGAATAAGTACAATTCCATTCATGTGGTAGTGGAAAAGCTTACAAAGGTAGTGCATTTAATACCTAGAAATTTGATGGATGGAGCTCCTATTATTGCTCGCAATTTCATTCAAAAAGTTTTTAGGTTGCATGGTATTCCTGAAAAAATTATCTTAGATAGGGGTGCACGTGTGACTTCTAGGTTCTGGAAAACCTTATTTTATGCACTTGGAAGTCAGCTAAATATAAGTTCATTGTATCATCCAGAAATAGATGGTCAAATAGAAAGAGTTAACCAACTATTAGAGGATCTACTATGAAAGTATTGCATGGATCAGCAATACAAGTGGGAAGATTATTTTCCTTTGGTGGAATTTTCTTATAATAATTCCTACCATTCTACAATTAAGATGGCTCCTTTCAAAGCATTGTATGGTCAAAAGATTTGAACCCCTATAAGTTGGGATAAACTTGAGGATAGGGTGAGTCTTGGGCCTAAAATGTTGTCAGGAACAAGTTAGGGTTATTAAGCAAAGGCTAGCTGAAGCTAATGATAGGAAAAAAAGCTATGTTGATTCTCAAAGGGTACCTAGGAACTTTGTTGTAGGTGAGAAAGTGTTGTTAAGGGTAAAGCCTCATAAAAGTGCTATCAAGTTTGGAAAGTCATCCAAACTAGCTCCACACTATGTAGGTCCTTTTGCGGTCCTCGAGGATGTAAATCTTGTTGCTTACCGAATTGTATTGCCACCAACTCTTGCTTGAATGCATAACATTTTTCATGTCTCATGCCTAAAGAAATATATACCAGGTGATAATCATGTAATTGACAGGATTGTTTTATAGGTACAGGACCCCAAAGTGGTAACAATCGATCCTCTCAAGGTGCTCAAAAAATGTAAGATTCGCTTGCATAATAGGGAGATTTTGCACTGCAAAGTCCAATGAGACCAGTATGCAGAAGATTCTGCCACTTGGGAAGACTATGCAGAAATTGAGCAAAAAATTTTACAAGTCTTGCATGCTTTTGTTAATGCTTGAAAACAATGTTTTGTTTGTTTTCGTTATTCTATGTTACATAAAATCATCGAGGATGATGATTCACAAGGGGGGATATGTTACACCCCATTGTGTGTTTACCTATTTACTATTACTATGATTGGTTAAAATTTGATTTGAAATCATATGCTTGTACTTTTCTCAATTGTACCATTTGGAAATAAATGAATGAATGTTTACTTGATTAATGTTATATTGGAATATAGAAAGAATGTTGATTGAATATGATAAACTATATGATGCAAATGATGATATTATGAGCATCTAACTACTTTTGCAAATGTGTTGAGTTGGATGCAGATGACAGGATCAAGTCTCCAAAAGGAGGGGAAGTATCACTCAGGAGAGGGATTTGGTCTGGAAACCCTTAATATAATCTAAATTGAATTCTCACACACTCACATATAGTATTGTTTGTTCATGTGTGAGATAGGTTGTGATCGCATTTGAGAATGTCTTGACTTGTGATCGCATACTCATGGATGGATTGCTCATGGGCATGAGAGTATCATATGAAAAATTAAGACATATATATAAAGATATATACATCAAATATGTATATGACTAATCGATGGATTGGAAAATATTTGTGAATGATTGTGTGAGTTAGTGTATATCTATGTGATATATTCATACATACATTTATATACACATATTGACATATGTGTATGTATTGGCATAATGGGACATCCATAAATGTATATCAATATGTATATAGAAGTACATATGTATATATAAATATATACACATTATTATAAGTGATATCATGGATATATACATTCGCATATTAATGATTTATTATTGATTGATGTTAATGAATATATATATACATATATACATATATGTAATAATAGTTATATATATACATGCATATATATATATATGTTTGTGTGTTGTATAAAGCATTTGAATGAAGTATTATATCATTGTTTTGACATAGCGCATGAATGCATATCAAACCTGTGCCAAGCAATAATGGATCCAATTCTTTAAACATAGCAAGTAAACATAGTAGTAATGTAAGTATATCACAACAAGTGTGTTATACATATAACATGGGAATAAGACCCCACATGGGTTGACTAAGTTGACAAGAATGCATTAAATGGAGTCAAGACTTTTGCTAAGAGTTGTATGTAAAACATAGACTAATTCTAAGCTTTAAAACGTGGAGAACAAAGAATAAGACTTATTCTTTTATGTGAGGATAGTGTGTTGGAAGAATGAAGAAGGTGCCCTTCGAATTTGTTGTCATCGATTCCAACATTGGTTGGTAACTGACTATGTAATCTATGTGTCCATACTGATCTAGTATCTTGATCTAGAAATCTTCACAGTAAAAGGGAATTCAATGAGTTTTTTATATGTTGATCAAGAATGTCAGTTATAGGTATAAATGAATTTTTAGCATGTTTTTTGTGATCCAGTTGAGCTATCCTAATGATAGAATTTTGGTGTTCTTTTGGCCAACAAGGTTTATCTTTTGTGTGTTCCTCTTTAGGTTTGGGCCAACCTAACATTTGGATAACATTTTTTGTTCTATGTCAAAAGGAATTTTGTATTAAGTCAACAAGACTTTTGTATTTTGAGTGTTCCCTTAGTTAGGTCGACTTAATTGATAAAGGAAGTTATGCCTATGTATATATTTATGATGGTCAAGGTGATGAAAGTGTGAGAACAGAAGATATGCAAGTAATGTGGCAAGTATAATAGTGTGAAGTTATTAACAATAATCATACATCAGCAACCAAGGTAGACGTTTGATATATTCAAAGCATAACTAGAACTGCTTTCAGCACTTTGAAGGTGCACTTTAATTCATTTTAGCAGTGAGCCACATCCTTTGTATTTTGGCAATCGAACACATTTTTTATTCAAGTTGTGAGCCTTTTCAAGGATAGTGAGTCTTGGTAGTGAGCCCTATAATATCGTATAACTGGTTATAATATATTGTGAGCTAATCCTCACCGTGGTTTTTCCCATTTTGGTTTTTCAACATAAAATCTCGGTGTCAATGTGTTATGATCTCTTTTATGTTTTGGTTCACTATTGCAATTAGATGTGGATTGATAATTAGATGGTTAATAATTAATTTGGCCATTGGAATACTAATTCACCCCCCTCTCAGTATTCAGTATATTAAACAATTGGTATCAGAGCTTAGTTCCTCTAAAAAAGTCTTACAGCTTGAGGAAGGTCCCAAAATTTGAATACATGGTTGGAAAATATCATTATGTTCCTCCAGAAGAAAAATCTGTATCTAAAGAGATCAATGCTACCCTTTAGGAATTGAACAAAAGTGAGGATGAGAAGGAAACTCTGAAAGGAAATCTGAAGGAAGCAAATGATTGCATCAAGAAGCTAAGAGAGTAGATCAAAAAAATAATGGATAGACATAGAGAAGTTAGTGATCAGTTGAAGAAGGCTAATGAGGATATTACTGGACTGAAAGTGTGAATACAAGAAAAGAAGCGAATTGAGGAATGTTAGAAAGCTGAGATATAGAATAAAATTAATGATTATACAAAGATTGAACAAGAAGTGGTAACCTTAAGAGATGGTCTGGAAAAAGTGAAAGCACATGAAGAAAGGTTCAAGAAAAGTTCGACAATGCTTGATGAGTTGAATACATCTCAGAAACCTGCTAAAGACTAATGGGGAGACTTACCTTTCAAGAGCACTCTTTCTCTTCCCAAGACCTATTCTCTGGTCTTCCTAGGGTATTTCTCTCTACCCTATTTAGGGATCTCTCCTAAACCCCTCTCACCTCATAAGACTCTCCACCAATTTCAAATTCTTCTCCATTACTCTCAATTTGCCACTAGGCTTCCCTGGGCTCCAAACTGACCCAAAGTGTCCTAACCACTCTAGGGGATAGGATAGGTTATTCTACTGTCTATTTTTTTATTTGAAACCTCACTGATCCATCTCATTTTATTCTTTCACCATTCTCCCATCGCTTTCTTGAAAAACTCCATTTTAGGCCTTGTAGCCTTTTGCCCCAACTAGGCCTCCTAGAAACCATTTTCTTGGATTTTCTCAAAAATGATCTTAACAACCCCCAAATATATTTTTTATATTCTTTCTAGTGGTACCCTAGGATTCAATATTTACTAGGTGTAAGGTCTCCCAAGTTGCCGTTCATATGATTGTCCTCATACCTCCCTAATTTCAAGGGTTTCAAGGGTTTTAGCTCCTTTTTCCAACTTTGAGGGCTTCAATGGCCTACTCAACTCTCCTCCTCGCACACACATGTCTAGAATACATGTTCCCACACTCCCATGCTCTTTATTGGCACAAACCAATCCATTTTTCAGCTTTCTTTATTGCTGTCCTCTCCAAGCCACTAGCCAGAATGCACTTACACTCGCCTAGTGCTTGATAGTTTCTTCACTTCCCCTACAAACAAAGAATCCTAAACTTTTATGTACATTATTTACATAGTCCCCAGCTTGATTCCAAGTGGCCATGAGAGGAAAGCCACGGGAATTCAAGTGGGACTCATTATTCACAAAACTGGCCCAAACCGGCAGTGAGTCCAAAAACCCAAAAACTTGCAAAACCTTAACCAGTTGGTCTAAATGACTAATCTAATGCTAGGTATAGTAAATAAATGACACAAATGAAACACTAAAAGCATCAGGTTAGTCCTTTCAATCCATTCTTGACTGGATGAAGGTTCAAACACAAAAATGCACTCAAAAGTTACTAAATTCCAATCACACAAAAATGCTCTAAAAATCTCAATTCATGAAAAATGAACTTCCAACCTAGGTATTAGGGTTTGTATGACCTTATATACCTTTCCCCACGTGCTAGGACCCTTGGGTCGGACTTAGAACAACATTAATGCTATTTTTCAACTTTTAGGCCAAATTGCCAAGGCAACATTGCCAAAATGCTCAAATTGCCAAGATTTGTCTAGGAACTCATAAAGTTCAAGACTCTAAGCCAAACCTACCCTAAAACACTCTCAAAAAAAACCTAGGGACTTTATATCATAGTCCTTATTCCCTTGGTGGTTGGCTAGAACCACCTACAAGCCAAAAATCACTAAGATCTTCCAAAAGACCTTAAGGTGCTCCTACAGCAAAGACAAAAGTGGTCTAGGACTTGAAGAAGGACAAAGCTCAAAGACTAAACCAATTCTCAACAAAGTGGAAAATAAAAGGAAACTTCAAAGGAATTTTTATCAAAGCAAGGACCAAAGAATCAATACCAAAAGGATTCCTATCCGACAACATAATTCTCAAAGGTACCCATCTTTTAATGGTTTTTGTTTCTCATGCAATAAATTCAATCATAGAGCAACAGAATATAGAAGTAGGATGAACCAGAATAGAATAAGTTAGAATGTTGGATTATTTGTTGGACAATGTTATGTTTGCAACAAGTTTGGACATAGAGCTACTAAATGTTGAAGTCAAATGATGAATAGTTTTATTACTAGTAGAAGAATTCAGTCTTTTCAAGGCTACTGTTACACATGCAATATATTTGGACACAAGGCTAATCAGTGTAGGTCAAGGATGAATACAAAATCTCTTGATCAAGGATATGTTGTGTGCCACACTTGAGACAAACCAGGACATATCTCAAAATTTGGTAGGAGCAAAGTTGGGAAAAAGTTGAATCCAAAACAAAAGAACAAGCTTGTGAACAAGGTAGATCCCAAATAATTAAGGAAAGAAATGGAAAAAAAATGGATAAAGAAGGAAGAACTTGAGAATAAGGATAAATCAAATGACCCATTATCTTCATCCAATGCAAATACCTCTTCTAAGAACTGAACCTAGTAATGGCTTCAAGCAGAGCATTCACAAAAAAATCTAACAAGCCCCTGATATATGAGGTGGCTTGCAATGACAAAAGGATAAGTAATGTGAATCTCTATTTTGATGGCTTTGAAGGAAATTTTGGCAGAAATCAAGCAAAACAAAAGAATTGTGGAGCTCTTCTTGGTTTATGATGTATTTTATAAAGCGGTTGATAGCTTTAAAGTAGAAAAGTAATAAATGCAAAATTAGGGAAAAACAGTAAATAATAAAGCAAGAGACTATGCTAACGAAAAGCACATTTGTGCAAATTGGGAGAAGCAGTGCAAGCTAAAGTAAGAAAGGAAGTGACTTAGAGTATTGTACATTGAAACCCTAGTTCTCAACAAGAAAAAAAGTATTCTTTGAATTTAGTGTTTTTCAAAATTGAAGGAACTCTGTTAAATTTATTCAAGTTTGTTTGGGAAATATGGCCACTCCTACTATTGTGAAAAATTTTGAGAGGCCCCAACCAAAGTTAAAAATATGTTCATGGAAAGTATATGAAAATGATCCAATGGGTGTGTTCTTGCACATTCCAAGTCATGTGCTACCCATAGAAGATCCAAGAGTATACATTTGTGGGAAGCTCAAAGAATTCAATCACCAAGAGCTAAAGGATTTGTGGGACAATGAGTTAACTGATGACTTACTACTCAAGCCGAAATATGAAAACCTTGTTCAAATGAAGTTGAATGTTTGGAACTGGTTTCCAAAATTTTCTAGCAAGAGTGACACAAAATTTGTCAAGATGGCTCTCGATAGGGTTCACAAAAATCTTGTGTGGGAAAATGAACTAGGGATTATCAATGAGAAAATTCATGTTGTCACTGGTCTTTGTGACACTAGTGCCATTCCAATTCTAAAATCAATGAAAAATTATGAGGTCACAAGGTTAACAGGTGCCAAGTTTGATAGAAGAGCCTTAACCAAGAAGTCTATCACAAATGCCACCGTCAAGTATGTTGCCATTATGATTGGGAAAAAATTCTACTTCACGAATTGAGAAAACTCTATATCGGCCACAACAATTCACACAAATTATGAAATGGTAGTGAATGGAAAGTATTTTGATCTTTTTGAGTTGTTGAGGTTGCAACTTATGGAAAATCTAAATATGACAAAGGTAAAGAGACATGTCTTTAAATTTGGAACTCTTGTTGTTTATTTGTTATTCTATTTTCTAAGGGAGTTTCCTAAAAGAAATAATATAATATGGGATAACACCAAGCCGGTTGCTCATCAAATTAGTGATTATCTACATAGACTAGGTGATTTTAGGGAAAAGAACAATGCCCTAATTGCATTCGTTGCAGTTTTTCAGAATGAAATGCATGAAAGAGATAGGATTCCAAGGATTTTTGTGAAGAAGTATGAGGAGATAAAATTTCTTGTGTCTACTAATGAATGCATCATTGAGGCCATAGAACCCACAATTCGTTGGATTGAATCTCTAGGATATGAGATTAAAGAGAAAATGGAAGAAAGGTACATTGAGATTATGTTGGCTAGTCCTAAGCACCCCTCTCTACCTAGATTAGGTACATATGAGGAGAAATATACTGATATTTGATAAGGTAAAAATAACCTTATCATGATAATATCATAAAGACCTAGTACATACATACAAAATCTCTACCCTCTGCCAATTAATTAAATTTTAGGAGAAATAATTGCTTAATTTTAGTGAGAAATTATATAAACTTTATTTCTTTTGATTTCTTGAAGTAATTTTCCAATACAAATTTAATGGGTTGTTTTAAGTGTTTTGTAGATAATAATCAGTCAATCAAAGTTGTAGATTGAAGTATCTAACTGGCACGTGCTCTTGAACAGGTTAAAGATATATGCTGGAAATATGCTCCAAAACTTTAGGGTGATGGACCAAAGATGTAGTTGTTCTTAAACTTTTTATTTTTGTTATCCTTTGAATTAAAGACTTTATTGCTCGACTTGAGCCTCTTAAATACTGTGTAATGGGTTTAAAGATATACGAGTTATCCGTAGATCTATTCCAGATATTTTCAATGGTTATCCACACCATCTGAAATATAGGATGTAGTTACAGTTTCTCTATAAAAGATGTGATCTCTAGAAGTAAGATATACAGTGAAAAGTAATGTTATACTGTCAAAATCTTTTTGAGGTTTATGAATAAAGAGATTGTTATCTAAAATTCTAAGTTATGAGTCATGGATGATAACTATGATTGATAAAAGTGTTTCTGAAATAGCTGTGAATGTGAGCTGGGAATGAATGTGATAACCCACCAGTTGACCACTTGACGGGAGTAGATAAGTTTTTTCTTTTATTATAATGTTGTTCTGTAGAAAATCATTAAGTTTACTGTTATGAAATTTTTGTTTTGAAGAATCTGTTATCTTTTCAATTTTGTAGTTTTTGTTATTAACTGTTAGAATCTTTATTGTTAAGAAAATGTTTTATGGATTGCTATAAGTTTTTCTACTTTTATAATTTTCCAACTTCTTAGTTTAGTTGTTTATGTGCTTTTCAATTTAGTTATTATGCTTTCTAAATTAGTTTTCTTATGCTTCCAGTTCAATCATTTTCTATTTTCTTAGGAATAAATTACTTTGCAGTTTTATAGTTAGACAGTTTGAAGTTAGAATTAATCTTAAGTTTTTCTTAAAAATTAGGAAACCTGAGGGAGATACTCCGGACTTCTTCTATTGCAGATTGCCTTGAACACTACCCGGTCGACAAATTGAATATTATATTCTAAAGTAACGGGACCTAACGACAGCCTATCACTTTTTGGTACATATGAGAAGAAATCTACTGATATTCATTTGAAAGTTGTAGCACCTAAATGAAGAAAGAAAATTGAAGCTTTCTTCCAAGATCAAACATACACTAAAGATGACATTATATAGTTGAATGAGGCTCTTGATAAAAGGAAAGCCAAAACTATTGAGCAATCCTCCAGACCCAAAAAATCTGGAAGGCTATCGTATGGTACTACATCAGCACCTATTTCCATCTCTTCCACCCCTAGTAGTGCCAATATTGAGAAAGGGAAAAGGAAAGAACAAATTTTCCTTGCATTTGTTGATGTTACTGCCCCTACCAGTCCCAGTACTAGGAAATATAAGAAGGACACACCTGTTGCTACACCATCTATTGCTTTAGGAGAAAGAAGAAGAGTGAAAGAAAAATCTCATAGGAAAAATAATTTGAGTGATGTTGTTGAAGAAAAAATTGAGCTTGGTCTTGAAGATGAGCATCAGCTGAAAAGAAACATAAGAGGTAGTACCTCCACGAAGAATTCAAAATCAATATTTAGATCTCCATTGATGAGGAGTTAGAGGTAGAAGAGGATACCTGTTGAATTCATGTACATGCAAATAAGAATGAAGAAGGCTCATTTGACCCTATGGAGAACATGCCTAGTTCTACTCCAGTAAGAAATCATCCACCCTTGGTTCTCAGAACCTTAGTGAATAATATGATTGATAATTAACTTATGTCAACTATTGAGTTATATGATGAAGGAAAAGAAACCATCATAAATGTTTTTGCTCAGTACATAGTTATTTGTAACATAAACATGGATACCATATAGTCAAAAGTTACTAAAAAATTTGTGGAAAGAGTTAGTGTTTAGAAGGAAAGAAGCTTTAAATGTTGAAATCAAGATGAGAAGTGAAGTCATAAAATCTGTTAGTTCTACTCACTCAAAGATAGAAGTTGAAAATATGTTGAAAGAATGTTCTACATTATTCAAATTCAAGAAGAGATTCAACATGTTAATGACTAACGAAGAAGACTATGTTGAAAACGTAAGGAAAGAAACTAATGATGTGATTAGGAAATTAGCAAGGATCTATGGGACAAGAACCAATTCTTCATCTCACATTGATCAGACTCGGGAACCTGCTACGGTTGCAAAAGTAATGGATAATCCTGTCTTGGAAACTTTTTATGAGACACTTGGTACTTCGAAGACCCCTACCTCTCAGATGGATACATAAGAAAATACCAGTAAAAGGTTTGATGATAATCATAAGGATCAATCCAGTGAAAAGAGAGAACATCAAGAACCCACTAGGAATAGAGTGTTGAAAATTGAGGTGTTTTCTATAGCTTAATATTTTGTAAAAATTTATGATTGTTGATCTAAATATGTATTCTTTTCTATAGATTCTTTGTGGATGATTATCGAGTTAGATTCATTTTATCATTTGTAGAATGAAGACAGAAGGTTGTAGAAGAATTAGACATGATATTAGAAGATACACAGCTTATACCGTGGAGAAACCCTTTCGGGGAAAAACTCCACCAAGAATCAATGTATTATTTAATCTCATAATAAGATTACAATAATTCCAATCCTTACTTGAGATGCTTCTCTTTCCTTCAAACAAATCTTCTTCACAACCTATAATAAAAACTAATAGAAACTCTCTTCAACTTGCTTGAGATAAATAGGCAATAACCAACCTTGTAAACTCCAAAGAGTTACAATTACAAAGCTCAAATATTATCACCAAAAACCTATGCCTATCTCTTGCAAGTAGAGTTCTACCATGAAGAACAATGTCAAATCAACTCCATATATTTGGGTGTCCCAAACTGAAGTCATAACTCAACCTTTATTCTGAAGATATCTTCAAAGCTTATCCTCAAAGTAGGTGCCCAAGAATGGGCCCACTTAACTCATCCTTCTGAAATATATTAGCACGCAAAAGTGTTAAGTTCAAGAAGCCAACTTGGGTACCCAAGTGGGTCCAAGTCATTCTCTATTAACTGAAACATATCTCTCCACCATTCATGCAAGAATGGTCATCCCCTATTAACTAAAAGTAGTCACCTGTTA
The DNA here is from genome assembly GCA_007258455.2 of Sequoia sempervirens. NCBI lineage: Eukaryota > Viridiplantae > Streptophyta > Pinopsida > Cupressales > Cupressaceae > Sequoia > Sequoia sempervirens. The sequence continues at coordinate 59,997 of VDFB02301042.1, forward strand.
TTTTTCATGCGACTCAAGTCATTAGTCATGCATTCCAATTTAACTAAAGTCAACTAGCATTCAACTAAAACTAACTAAACATAATTGAACCATAACTGAACTGAACTGAACTTCATGCATGTAAATATCAATCCCTAACTTCTAGGATCTTTACATGCATTACAAAAGTGTTATCTTTTACTCCAAACAGTTAACTTAACTCAAGGTGAGTTTCACCTTCCATGTGGGTGCCCCATGTGCCCCTATTATTTAGGAACTCATATTGGACACCCTCGCATGCTTCTATCATTTAGAATTAATTACAAATGTCAATTAACATGGTTATTTCATTCAATAATTAATCTCTTTCTAATCCTAGTGTTTGAGAACACTTTCCAAGGACTTAGGAGATACATGAAATAAATAATGTTTAGGATTGCAATTAAATGGCATCCTATTTCCAACAATCTCCCACTTGACATTATACATTGCAATTATTCTAAATAAGGAATAATAATTATAAATCAGGTACAAGACTCAAGGCCAATGGCCTTCCTGCAACATGAGAACTTATCTGTAGGATCTGGTTTTGTAAAATAAACAGCGACATTAATTAAAGTGTCAAATTTCTCAATTAATACCTTCCCACTCTCAACCATTTCTCACACAAAGTGATACTGAACATCAACATGCTTAGTACAAGCATGATACATAGGATTTTTGGCTAAACACATAGCACTCTGACTATCACATTCAAGTTTAACTTACTTGCAATTAAAACCAATACCTTTCCCAAATCTCTATAACCAAACTACCTCTTCGGAGAGATGTGTAACCACCGAGTGTGTTGAACTCACATTCAACCAAGGTGTAGGCTTCTCGGTCTTTACTGTTGAAAATATATTTTCTTACAAGTAACCATTCCAACATATATCTCTTACCATATGAGAACTCAAGCCTCACCTATTTCTCTAAGTATCCATGAGGACCTGTATCCAACCAATCAATGCCAAACTCCAAATACAACATAGCACTATCATGAAGTAATCAAGCAAATGATTAATGTGCCCAATACTTAAGATAACTACACAAGATCAATGTCAAAGCTCTAATCATGAATTAGGAACATAAACATGACAAGATGATCTAACCATCTCCTACTAGGAGATGACTTGCACCGTAACATACATCTTGGTCTCAAGAGAACATGTAATATGCCAAACTCTAATATAGAATCAAGAGTAAACCATGACATAATAGAAAATACACTCTAAACCAAGAAACTATATCTCCAATCACATGGAGATAACCTTACCAATGATGCATCCACATCACTTCCAACAACTCCCATTGAACTGTGGTACCGAGTCACACATGGCATCGTGACTACCATCCTCTCTATGGAGATCACTCTTTAACATCAAGCAAAGATTCATCACTAACATTTTTACATGAAATGATCAAAGCATGATTACCGTCATCTAAGGATTCCTTTGTAGAAAAATCAAAACACTTTTTCTTATTTTTACAATCCTTCTTCACATGTCCTAGTTTACCATAGTTACAACACTTTACCTTACTCTGTCCTTCGGACTTACCCTTTCCTTCCTTGTCTCCCTTAGGTCTCTTTTTCTCAAGCCTACCTTTTACAAAGAAGGCACCTTGGATTTCTGTTTTAGACTTCCTCCTCATCTCCTCTGATAGGAGAGTAGGAATTATATTGTCCATCTTCAGATCTACACCACTACCATTCATAGCAACAATTATATTTTCCCAAGACTCTAGTAAAGAACAAAGTAACAAAATGCATTTATCTTCATCTTCTAGCTTTACATCTATAGATGCTAACTGACTTAGAATCAAATTAAAAGAATTCAAATGGTTTGCAACAGAATCACCTTCTTTCATCTTTAAAGGGTACAACTATCTTTTCAGATACAACTTATTAGTAATACTTTTAGTTTGATAAATATCACCTATTCTCTTCCACAGCTTATATGCAGTAGTTTCTTCTGAAACATTCAAGAGAACAACATCAACAAGACATAATCTTATGGTCCCTTTTTCCTTCTTATCAAGCTTAGTCCAACCCTCATCTGACATCATTGTAGGTGACTTTGTCTCATTATCAACAGCTAACCACTGATCTCTCTCTTCAAGGAGATCTTCCATTTTTAATTTCCACATCTCATAATTAGATCCATTGAACCTTTCAATATCTAAATGATAATTCATTGTAACAAACTTATTTTCCAAAATCAACAATAACAAAAAATAGTAAAATCTCTCACTATAGCCAAAAAACCTCCAATATTTGAAGAGAAAGGTGTACCAATACTCTACCCAACCTCAACTCTAATACCAAATGTTGAAAATTGAGGTTTTTTTTGTAGCTTAATACTTTGTAAAACTTTATGATTGCTGATCTAAATATGCATTCTTTGTTACAAATTATTCGTGGATGATTATTTGGTTAGATTCATTTTATCACTTGTAGAATGAAGACAGAAGGTTGTAGAAGAATTAGATAGGATATTAGAAGATACATAGCATATATCATGGAGAAACCCTTTTGGGAAAAAACTCCACCAAGAATCAATGTATTATTTAATATTAGAATAAGATTACAATAATTCCAATCCTTGCTTGAGATGCTTCTCTTGCCTTCAAAAAATATTCTTCACAACCTGCAATAAAAACTAATACAAACTCTCTTCAACTTGCTTGAGATAAATAGGAAATAATCAACCTTTAAACTCCAAGGAATTACAACTAAAAATCTCAAAGCTTATCACCAAAAACCTCTTGCAAGTAGAGTTCTATTGTGAAGAACAATATCAAATCAACTCCTTCATCCATTTGGGTATCGCAAACTGAAGTGATAAATCAACCTTTATTCTAAAGACATCTTCAAAGCATGTCCTCAAAGTAGGCACCCAAGAATGGGCCCACTTAACTCAACCTTCTGAAATATCTTAGCATGCAAGAGTGTTAACTTCAAGAAGCCAACTTGGGCACCCAAGGTGGGTCCAAGTCATTCTCTATTAACTGAAACATATCTCTCCACCATTCATGCAAGTATTTTCATCCCCTATTAACTGAAAGTAGTCACCTGTTATCTTTCATGCGACTCAAGTCATTAGTCATGCATTGCAAGTTAACTAAAGTCAACTAGCATTCAACTAAAACTAACTAAAGATAACTGAATTGAACTAATACTAAACTAAACTAAACTTCATGCATGTAAACATCAATCCCTAACTTCTAGGATCTTTACATGAATTACAAAAGTGTTATCTTTTACTCCAAACAGTTAACTTAACTCAAGGTGAGTTCCACCTTCCATGTGGGTGCCCCATGTGCCCCTATTATTTAGGAACTCATATTGGACGCCCTCACATGCTCCTAACATTTAGAATTAATTACAAATGTTAATTAACATGATTATTTCATTCAATAATTAATCTTTATAATCCTAGTGTTTGAGAACACTTTCCAAGGACTTAGGAGATACATGAAATAAATAATGTTTAGGATTGCAATTAAATGGCATCCTATTTCCAATACAGAGAAGAGGAAAACAAAGATGAAAATTAAGGAAGTAAAGACAAAGAAAATGATAAAGACAAGGATGATGAGGATAGAAGGAAGGAAGAAAACAAAAAGTCATTCGGTGATGAAGAAGAAAAAGAAAAAGAAGGAAAAGAAGAGGAAAGAGAAAAGAAGAAAGAGGAAGATACAGAAGTCATTCCAACTAAAGGAGAAATTCCCAAAGACCTTGAACCATCAAATCCATCTAGAGAGTCATCTGGAAGTACTCTTAAAGGTCTTCTTTCAAGACAAGTTGTAATCCAACCTGTGGTTCCACCTCAACTAGTCAGACTGCCATCTGACCCAAGTTAAGTGGATTTGACAAAGATCACACCTAGTGACAGAATTAAGCTAAGTAACACTTTTCTCTACTCTATCACATAGGAGGCTACAGATTCATACCAAAGAGGCAATGAGTTGATAAATGAACCTATCAAAACTCTACAAGAGGCAGCCCTTGGTGTTACTCCAGACAACTCTTTAGCTCTAAGTGAAAATTTAAGGCTTGTTGTTGATTTTGTTAAAGTGTACACATCCAATCTTAAGATGCAAACCACAAGAGAAGTAGAGTTGAATTTTCTAGAGAAAAGGTTGTTGTTTCTACAAGATAAGTGTACTATTACATGTGACAAAGCTTTGGAAACCTTGAAAGAGGTAAGAGAATGTGATGAAGAAGCCCAATTGCTACTTGTTTACTGCATGAAATGGCCAGAAGCCACTCGAGGTATCAAGGATCTAATGGACTTAATTGAGTCTTAACTTGTTGATTCCCCAAAGATTATAATATTTCCAGTGATAGAAACTACGTTAGGTGAGTTTCTATTACAAATCTTCAAAATAATATTTTCATCCCATAGAGGCAGAAGGAAGAGGCTATGAGGCAGTATGCCCAGCTTGGAGATCTGGTCATGTCCAGACATGTTACTATATCAAATGGACTAATGGAGGCAAAAAAACTTGAGAAAATGAAAATTGCCCCATCCACTTCGAAAGAAGGAGAAGAATGCCTGGCAGAAATAGAATTGTTGCATAAAACACTTTCCAAGGCAAAAGGAGTATGGGATGATGGAAAGCTTTTTTGGGAAGTGATTCTCAAAGAGTTACAAGGTGCCCCCAGTTCTTGAATTTGAATTGTTTCCCCGTCCTTTGTCCTTGATTTCAAAGGGGGAGAGGAGAAGAGGAGAAGAGGAGATAAAATATGTTGTGCTTGTTTCTATACTTATGTTAGGGGGAGTTGAGCATAATTTCTATTTTGGAGCAAGTCTCATTTTTGGCACATGTTGCCATCAATGACAAAGGGGGAGATTGTTGGAAGAATGAAGAAGGTGCCCTTTGGATTTGTTGTCATTTATGTCAACATTGATTGGTAATTGACTATGTAATTTGTGCATCCATACTGATCTGGTATCTTGATCCGAAAATCTTCGTAGTAAAAGGTAATTTAATGAGTTTTTGATATGTTGATCAGGAATGTCAGTTACAAGTATAAACGAATTTTTAGCGTGTTTTTTGTGATCCAGTTGAGCTATCCTAATGACAAAATTTTGGTGTTCTTTTGGCCGACAAGGTTTATCTTTTGTGTTCCTCTTTAGGTCTAGGTTGACCTAACATTTGGATAACACTTTTTTTTTGTGTGTCAAAAGGAATTTTGTATTAAGCTAACAAGACTTTTTTATTTTGAGTGTTCCCTTAATTAGGATGACCTAATTGATAAAGGAAGTTATGTCTGTGTATATATTTATGATGGTCAAGGTGATGAAAGTGTGAGAAGAGAATATATGCAAGTTATGCAGCAAGTATAATAGTGTGAAGTTACTAACAGTAATCATACATCAGCAACCAAGGTAGACATTTGATATATTCAAAGCAAAACCAGACCTACTTTCAGCACTTTGTAGGTGCACTTGATCTTCAGTTCATTTTGGCAGTGAGCCACATCCTTTGTATTTTGGCAATAGGCCACATTTTGTATTCAGGCTATGAGCCTTTTCAAGGGCAATGAGTCTTGGAAGTGAGCCTTGTAATATCTTATAACTGATTATAATATATTGTGAGCTAATCCTCACTATGGTTTTTCCCATTTTGGGTTTTCCACGTAAAAATCCTAGTGTCAATGTGTTATGATCTCTTTTATGTTTTGGTTCACTATTGCAATTAGATGTGAATTGATAATTGGATGGTTAATAATTAATTTGGCCAGCGGAATATTGATTCATCCCCCCTCTCAGTATTTGGTATATTCAATATAGTGGCCAATTTATCAAGAAATGAGGCATTTTGGTAGCGTCAAATTATGAAATTGCTTAAACCAAATAGAAGTCCATTGCTACAAATCAATTTGTTGTTATTTAACATGTGCAAAATGAATTGGTCAAACCATAGCTAGCTTAGTTGGAGGTTGATCTATAGCTTCATTAGTTGAGCATTCACTTGAATTTCTGCCACCTTTTTATTTGAAGTGGTGAGTTGAGGTATTATGTTGTGTGGTGTTGAATTACTTAACATACTTGTAGACTTCAATGTCTCACATTTTTGTATAAATAGATGAGCTACTTCTCTCACTTGGACATTCATCATTCTTGCTTACAATTGTTTTATATATCTAAGCTATCCAATTATGGGTTAAGATTAATTGTGAGGTAGAGTGAGTGAGTTATTGTGAGTTACTTCTTGGGTGGATTAGAGTTTTGAGGAGAAACTTAGCAAGTTACTTTTGGAAGGATGAATTTTTATATGAAACTTTGGTCAAAGTAGTGTAATTTTCCACTAGTTACGCTGTCAATTTCATTGTGTACCTTTTATGCATGTTAATCCATGATTGACATACAAGTTAGGATGTATGCAAGTTCTAGTCATGTAGGGCACAAAACTAAGTTTAGATAGGCTACAGTTATGAGGTTATCAAACCAACTCCTTCGTCGAAGGGTAGGGCCATCTTTCCATATATGGCAGATGTGTGGGGGACTGCATAAGATTCCATGGATGGTGGAAAAGCACTTTAGTGATGCTTCTCCTCCATAGGTTGCAACCAAGGTTTGAGGGAATCTTCTCGAATTGATGTACATTTATTGCTGGCATTACCGAAGGAAGCTTTGAAAAGTTATGTATGTTTCATTGTAATCTATCTTTGGATGCATGTAAATATATTTGTTATGAAAGAGAACAATGTTTGGAAATATTGTTGTGTTATTGTTGCTTATTAAATCTCTCTTGGAAAGAAAAAAATTTATTGCATTGGGAAATGAACCTAGTTATTCACTTGAAAGGTAAAACTTAGAGAATTTATCTTTGTTGAACAATTTGTAGCCAGGGACCAAGTGGATTAACACAAAAGGCCATCAACATCAAGCCAATTTTTTTTTTCTTTTATTATTTTTTTTTAAGAACCTAAAGTAACACTAACTAATGCAACTCAACCAATTAATATGAATAACATTATTACATCAACATGATATTATAATCACATTATAACCTAAAAATAATATTGAACATAACCCATTTGCACACCTATCCACCATGGTCCCCTAACGTCGCTACTAAGATACACCTACACTAATTAAGTCTAAATAACATATTTGATATACTATGACCATATTTTACTAACACTTGAATGTAAATTAATCTCATACATCAAATTACATATGATAACATATCAAAATTATTTTCAACCACATCTAACACTATGCCAATACAAATCTATTCTTAATCAATGTTATAAAATAAGTACATAAAGATATATCATATCTACTACTTAATTAAACTTATGCATTATAAATACAACATTTCTATATTAAACCTCTCTATTACATACTAAACAATAGTAAAAATGTGTATAATCAAGATTGTAACAATTCACTCACTTTTCTTATACAAGAATGCTACCATGAATACGATTCAGAAATCTAAGAAGTACATATGTATAAGATACATTAAACATAATTTTTTTTATGAAAATATCACCTGCACATAAATTCAACTATAGAATGAAGCGGAAAGAAAGACTCTCCATGTTGCGCACGAATTGCACCACCTAAATCCCAATGGATGGTTCGGAAATACCACCCTACCACGTGGAACCCTGAGGCCCACTCCCTCCGTGCTAGGAGACAACACTAGGCCCCACAAACAAGCAAACAACAAAACAGAAATAACAAGTGGCTGACACTAAACATCCCAAGAAAACTACCAAAATAAGAATCAACCGAAAATTACAATAACTTCACAAATGCTTCTAGGTACTTCTATAGACCCAAACACATAACACAAATGGATAGAAAACTAAAAAAGCTTATCATTAAACCACAACACTACAATAAAGTATATTACATCAATCTCATAATCTTATAGCATAATAACTCACTTTAGTTTAGTAATTCACAATCAAGACCAACAATGCACATCCCTGACATAATTGATCTTTACAAATACAGAAGCTTCAATACAAGATCTCACAAATATGAAGGGATTTATAACATGAAAATAGTAAACACAATTAAATAAAAATGGTACAACACAATACAGATCAAAGAATAAAGTTATACCCTCAAATACAACTTCTAAAACTAAACTAATTCTCACTTGACAACAGTCAAATCTGTTAACAATAAAACAGCCATAAAATAGTCATATCAACTCGAAATCAAAATCTGTAAAATACCCATTTCAGATTTGGTCGTCGACTACTCAGCAACGCGAAAGAAATTGACTAAAAGTGAATAATAATTTCATAAAATGCAAAACAACAGACGGATTCCATAAAACCCTCTTTTCGGTAATACTCGATTACAGTCAAATGACAAAATGACTAACTTAACAACCAGATTTTATCCAAAATAAAATATATATAAAAAAAAGAATATTAAAATTAATTTAAGCTATTTCAAACCCCTATAAATTTAAAATCTCAATCTTTCATTGACTGTTTTAAGAGAGAAATAAAGATATTTGCAGTCATAGAGGAGCAACTTGACAGCAGTCCCGTGTTTCAACCATATCTCACAAACTACAATCTGGGTTTCTGAGATTTTTGGACAGGATTTAAACGACAACGAAATGAAAAAACCCTTTAAAAATCTCACCAACCCAGTTTGTAAATTTAGATTTATGAGCAACGCAATCAGACCCTTTTACTGGTAAATACCAAGAATAACAAATATGTATTGATTTTTTTATTGTAGAATAAATATTTCATTCACACACAGAAATAAAACCATCCAATATTTATTTTCAAAAAATCAAAAGAAAGAAATCAATCAAATCATTCATGCATGCGAAAGAAAATTTTAACACAAGATCTGAAAATCCAACCTAGATCCAACGCTTGGGAATGACAGAAATTTGATGCTGAGCTCCAAAGTTTTCAATTTTCAAAACCCTCAAATTGCCACAAATTTCCCATTGCTCCTTCCTCTTTGCAAGCATAGAAAAATCTCTCCCGAAAAAGAATCCCAATCCAAATCCAACATGCATGCCAAAAATTGAATAACCCAACAGCACGGAAACCCTTTATCTCCTCCCAGAATAAAGAGAACACTTCTCCCCCCAAAAGACAACCTCCCAGCCCCCTTTCAACTTCCATTTTCGTCACTTTTCATAATGGAGTAATTAGGGTGGGTTCTGGACTCAAAAAATATAATTTTATAAAATAAAAATACCTCTCACCCATAAAGCTATCACATAGGAAACATTTTAAATCATTAAAACCACATAAAGACTCCATAAAACATAAATTTAGTGACCATTTTAATAAAATGAATCAAGAGACTAATAATGCAAAAATTATATCTAAACAAAAGTAAAACAAATATTACTCAATAAACAATAATCAAATACCAAATAATGATAATAATAAATAATAATTAAATAATTATTCCTCAAAATAATAACATAATAAAACATAACATAAATAAATGTCACTTATGGACAATATTATATCACACCTCAAACACATTAATAAAAATCATAATAATAAATATGATAGATTCAATATCTAACTTCACTCAAATAATTCACAAATAAGGTAAAATATAAATCATAAAATAACTTCACATGAAAGAGCAACATTCACATCAAAAGATAAATAACACTAATCACAATCATAACAACACAACTAACCACGAGGTTTAACACCAACAGGTTGGGATCCAAAACTAAGGTTAGACAACAAAATCAAACAATCACATATCACATAAGAAACAACCGAATAAGTGCAACACTCCAAACATAGGGTAAAGAAGATCGGACATTGTCTCATGACAACCCGAAAAAGTTAACACATTCTTCATCAATTGTCTCTAATTGAGAACAATGGTCAGGGTTAAGTTATAATTTGGGCCTAGATGTTATCTCCTCAACCACCATTGGGATTAGAGGCACGCTCAGACCTACTAATTTAGGTAGAGACGTAGCCTAGTACCTGTTCACTTAAACATACAAATTAGAGCACATGTGCATAATAGCCGAAGCACTAGGAAAGAGGCTCTAGCAATCGTATCTCATTCTCGTATGTCTCTCATACGTCCAATGGTACGATGCCGCCCTTTCCACTTATCCTAACAAACATACTATTGTATCACTCAGTTAGCCAAGTAAATATCTGTATAATAACAATAACATAACAATATGCATCATACTCACCACAACACTAATAGAAGCTCATGCCCCATCTTGCAGCCACAAAGCTTGAACACAAATCAGTATATTTTATAATAATAAAAATAACCATAATCAAAATCATAATAATATGACAATACAATGATAATATATTAGAATCAAGTGAAAACTCCAAAGGTAACAAAACACTTTCATCACATCAATATGTCAATAACATACATCGTAATAATGGTCATGTCTAAACACACACATCATGATAAATATATCCTTAAACACATATAATAAATCATTTCCTAACATTTTTACTTAGTCCATAAATTCATAATATACAATATCAATTGTTTAACATCATTAGCACATACCTTTAAATGTCTCTATTATTTTACTTTCATCTCCAAGTTCCAAAGCCAAACTTCCTGCACATCCACTATGAGAATGGAGAGGCACTACATCATCCCCCCTAAAACTTGACTTACTCCTAGATGTCACAGACTAGGGTGGAAACATAAGACATTAGTACCAAAAAATTTCTATTCTATATTTGATGTACATCCTCTTTCTGAATATCTTCGATCAAAATACTATCTAACTACACTTTAGCAAGTAATACTTTTCTATCTACCTTTACTTAGAAATCCTTACATCTCTTACAGTATGATACTTGATTTTACACTAACAAATATAGCAAGCACTCCAATTAACTCATTTTTCATTCCTAATTTATAAAAAAAATCTCCATAATCTTATGCAAGGGATGCACATAATAATAATTTTTTTTTATTCAAAAATACACATTGTCTCATGTTTTAGAAACTTATTTTCAATTACAATTTATGATTTCAAGAACATCCATTCCATTTAATACCATAGATTGACAATACATTCACATTTAACATAGCATGGTTATCCCTCTTTTACATCAATAAGCAACAACACATAAGAAATATACATCTAACACATACATACACAATCACATCACCAGAAAAAGCACATCACAAGGCTACACAAGGGTCCATCTGGACACCGAAAAGTAGCATACTAATCCATGATATATAATCCATGAGCCAAAAGCCAATATTCATCTCACATAATCCATACCTCACACTCAGAGGCTTGATGGTGTTAGGCCACACTCACATGGTGAGACCATCCATACAAGACTACAATGACCTACCTCTTGTTTTGTAAGGTGGTTAGCCTCCAAGAGATAGTCATCACACATAGGTGGGTAGTGGGTTCTAGCTGTGTAACAGCCTCACATACCCCCATCCTCATGGTTCCCTGCGTCTACTTCCTCGTATACACTCACCAAGTTTGCCTCATACATCCTTGGAGAGGAATCACAATACGACAAATGGCCGACATCGAAAATAATAAGGATAAATTAGTTTAGCCACCAAAGTCATAAATAAAAGAAAATAAAAATTCAATTTCAACAATAAAAAGAATTAATGTGCACAATTTCAACACTAAATCAAATGTAACCACAAGGGCTACAAGCAAATAAGATCACAAGGTGTGGCTAAACCATCACAATCAAATATAAACAAGGTATCAGCCTTCACAATCACTAGAAACTCATCAATAATTATAAAGAAAAGTTCACAATCTTAGAAATTGCACTATACAACACTGCGTGACTAGATACTAGCCACCAAACGAGGAAGGAGGGAACAACGTCTGGCTATACAATAGCCCCATGTGGTGCAGAGTGAGCACGCCATCCACATGTCCCAGAGTGTACCCCTCGGCTACACCCCGCTTCGCGTCGTCACGCGGCATGGACTAGCCAAGTGGCCCTCGCACTCCTTGGCTATCCGTATGGGATGTGCACCTCGGCCCCCATCCCGCATCGCATCTCAGTGCGGCATGGTCATACACCAGCCGGAGAAGGCACACACTTGTCGTATGCTGCATGGCAGTGTGTCCGTGGCTCCACGGAAATAGGCACGTGCTAGACACACCCCGCATAGTGATACCTCGTGGAGAAGGCACACGCAGGTACTCGCCGTAGCCAGAGGTATACATGGCTAGGACATACCCATATGCTAACCGACCCAAACAATGTCGAAAGCAAACATGAGTATTCCCTCTACAAGTGTGTGAGGCCCCATTACACTCATCACACAAGTAGGCTATCATAACACAATCTCATAGTGCACCTTCACGTGTCTATGCACGTGGCATCGTGTCCTCGAGCCCAGCTCGCTACCATCAGCAACACGACATCATCACCAGCACTATGTCGGAACATCAGTGGGGTGTGGCATCGTATACATTGCATCATGTCGGAACATGTGCGAATACGGTATATATAATACATATATAAGTATATCAATATGGGGCTACTCGAGCTTCACCTCTCATACAGACGAGGTTGACTCGCTAATGTCAGCTCAACGTCCCTATGGACGGCCAGACAAATACTAACAAACCAATGCTGCTATACTCAAAGCTGAGGGGATTAGGCTCACACATATGGATCAAGTACCTTGATCCATCATAAGGGGAAGTAGTGAGTACGTTGCCTCGGGATCGGTTGAGCTAAGACTGCTCTGCGTCGCATTATGCGTACGCTGCACACTCCGCCCAAAGAACTTTGTGGCTGCTACTACCCCTTCACGGATTGAGGGACTGGAGAACCAAAAGAAAAAGAATCTGTGAAACTATCTTTTGGCTACTCATATATAAATTTCAACCACACGTGGGTTGGCCCTCAATCAGGTAACAAACATACAAGAACACATAAAGGTATGGTTAATCCCACACCAACAAATACACAATTTTCTCCATGGATGGGTACACAGTATCACCATCCCATGGGCACACAAAGCAAGTACGGGGTATTCACAACACTCAACCAATGCACAGTTACTGGTTTCTCACATTTACAAGGGATAAAATTACATACACAATTCCATGAGAACATTTACTTCCATAATCCATGTGATTCATATCATTACATATGTCAATAACCCTTTTATCAGTTTTTCTTTCACTCTACTCTTATCCATATATCACATGATGCCGATATGTTAATGTCAAGATTATCGTGATCACTTATCAACTCCACTAAACAAGTTCTCATTCACTTTTATTCATTCGACATAACATTTTATCCTTATAACATATGCATATGCAAACTAATTTTTCCTCCACACTAATTTTTTTACATAAGTAGCATGAATTTTTAAATGCATCTAAGAATCATTAATACTTCCACACCATTATTCGTGTATCCAGAGTTCAACTAGTTATACACAAGTTATTCAAATTTTCACAGAACAAAAAGACATCACATATTTGTTTTTTTTTTCAAAACACAATCTCACATTCTCTCAAACTTTATCTCAGGCCAATACAAGTAACACTAAATATTTGCATAGTGATTATGCCTACTCATACATCCATATCTGATACCTAAGCTTAATTGTTTCACATGTTACCCCCACATAATAAATTGACATGCAAGACATCCAATGGATAAATATTTTCTATTTATACAAAAGTAAGAAAGGAGAGACATTGTGTTATAGGTTTCAACTATACAAAACAACCAAGGTGTCCAAATACCAATACAATCATCATAATTTTTCAAAATAGAAATTTAGTTATATGCACTAGCATCTTATTTATTCCACAAAAATAGTCATTTCCAATAAAAACATATCATATCATATGATGCAAACTTATTCACATAAATTTATTTCCAAATACATAGATTAAATACCTAGCAACTACACTCAGTCTCATTCATAATTTATCTTTTATGCATGAACCATGAATAAGGAGTACAATTTCAAGAGAATATATAGTCCACCACTCAAGTAAATTCAAACATAATTTCTTTGATTCATAGTCAAGGTTTAAGCATACAAGTTTAAGACCTAAATGATTTTCTATTATAATGTTGTTTAATACTATTTATTTATTTATTTATTTTTTTAACTATATGTGGGCTAGGATGAAGAAAAAAAAATAAGATAATTTTTAATTCAATGCAAGCAATTTGCAAATGCAACATTTCCAAACAAAGTACTTATACAAAATAAAAATAAGTCACACCTTCTACCCAAATTTTAAGTACCACTCATAGACAAGTTTTCCATTTATAAACATAGCTAAAAACAAAGTTAAAATTTTATTACATCATTCAACATGTATTATAACGATCACAAAATATCGACAATAATTCATTTATAAACCATCTACATATTTTCCTTAATCTATTCTAAGAACCATTTTACATGCAATATATTCTTAACATTATGAAAACACACTAAACAACATATGGGTGTAACATTCCTACAAAACATAGAAAAACACATGAATAGATGACATACTCAGGTTAGGACTTCCCCTTTAACCACATAACATACATTTCCACTTACATAAAATGATTTAAGTAGCCCAACTGCACAAAATAACATTTTTTTCTTAATGCACATTTAGTCAAACAAAAGAAATCCACAAGCGAACTTAACAACTAGTTAATCTAAACCCACAAATACATCTTAAGATTAAATTTACACTTTCAAGGAATTAAAAGTCATAGAAATGAAACAAAGTCACACAAAAAAAAAAAACAATAGTTACAAACATATAAGGAATCACACCCAACAAGAGAATACACAAAGTGTATAATCCTCTATCTAACGTCTCAACTAAATGTATAGATCAAAACAAAGTATCTAACACAAGGGTCCCTATGACTTTTTAGTCACACATCAAACATTCATCAACACATGTATAAGAAAAGTTACTATAACAAGACATGGGCAACAACATTACCCAAAGATCCCAGTGCTGCAACATTGGCTCTGATACCAGATGTAACACCCCGCTAAGGGACCAAGTGGATTAACACAAAAGACCATCAACATCAAGCCAATTTTTTTTTATTTTTTTATTTTTTTTATTTTAAAGAACTTAAAGTAACACTAACTAATGCAACTCAACCAATTAATATGAATAACATTATTACATCAACATGATATTATAATCATATTATAACCTAAAAATAATAATGAACATAACCCATTTGCACACCTATCCACCATGGTCCCCTAACGTCGCTACTAAGATACACCTACACTAATTAAGTCTAAATAACATATTTGATATACTATGACCATATTTTACTAACACTTGAATGTAAATTAATCTCATACATCAAATTACATATGATAACATATCGAAATTATTTTCAACCACATCTAACACTATGCCAATACAAATCTATTCTTAATCAATGTTATAAAATAAGTACATAAAGATATATCATATCTACTACTTAATTAAACTTATGCATTATAAATACAACATTTCTATATTAAACCTCTCTATTACATACTAAACAATAGTAAAAATGTGTATAATCAAGATTGTAACAATTCACTCACTTTTCTTATACAAGAATGCTACCATGAATACGATTCAGAAATCTAAGAAGTACATATGTATAAGATACATTAAACATAATTTTTTTTATGAAAATATCACCTGCACATAAATTCAACTATAGAATGAAGCGGAAAGAAAGACTCTCCATGTTGCGCACGAATTGCACCACCTAAATCCCAATGGATGGTTCGGAAATACCACCCTACCACGTGGAACCCTGAGGCCCACTCCCTCCGTGCTAGGAGACAACACTAGGCCCCACAAACAAGCAAACAACAAAACAGAAATAACAAGTGGCTGACACTAAACATCCCAAGAAAACTACCAAAATAAGAATCAACCGAAAATTACAATAACTTCACAAATGCTTCTAGGTACTTCTATAGACCCAAACACATAACACAAATGGATAGAAAACTAAAAAAACTTATCATTAAACCACAACACTACAATAAAGTATATTACATCAATCTCATAATCTTATAGCATAATAACTCACTTTAGTTTAGTAATTCACAATCAAGACCAACAATGCACATCCCTGACATAATTGATCTTTACAAATACAGAAGCTTCAATACAAGATCTCACAAATATGAAGGGATTTATAACATGAAAATAGTAAACACAATTAAATAAAAATGGTACAACACAATACAGATCAAAGAATAAAGTTATACCCTCAAATACAACTTCTAAAACTAAACTAATTCTCACTTGACAACAGTCAAATCTGTTAACAATAAAACAGCCATAAAATAGTCATATCAACTCGAAATCAAAATCTGTAAAATACCCATTTCAGATTTGGTCGTCGACTACTCAGCAATGCGGAAGAAATTGACTAAAAGTGAATAATAATTTTATAAAATGCAAAACAACAGACGGATTCCATAAAACCCTATTTTCGGTAATACTCGATTACAGTCAAATGACAAAATGACTAACTTAACAACCAGATTTTATCCAAAATAAAATATATATAAAAAAAGAATATTAAAATTAATTTAAGCTATTTCAAACCCCTATAAATTTAAAATCTCAATCTTTCATTGACTGTTTTACAGAGAGAAATAAAGATATTTGCAGTCATAGAGGAGCAACTTGACAGCAGTCCCGTGTTTCAACCATATCTCACAAACTACAATCTGGGTTTCTGAGATTTTTGGACAGGATTTAAACGACAACGAAATGAAAAAACCCTTTAAAAATCTCACCAACCCAGTTTGTAAATTTAGATTTATGAGCAACGCAATCAGACCCTTTTACTGGTAAATACCAAGAATAACAAATATGTATTGATTTTTATTGTAGAATAAATATTTCATTCACACACAGAAATAAAACCATCCAATATTTATTTTCAAAAAATCAAAAGAAAGAAATCAATCAAATCATTCATGCATACGAAAGAAAATTTTAACACAAGATCTGAAAATCCAACCTGGATCCAACGCTTGGGAATGACAGAAATTTGATGCTGAGCTCCAAAGTTTTCAATTTTCAAAACCCTCAAATTGCCACAAATTTCCATTGCTCCTTCCTCTTTGCAAGCATAGAAAAATCTCTCCCGAAAAAGAATCCCAATCCAAATCCAACATGCATGCCAAAAATTGAATAACCCAACAGCACGGAAACCCTTTATCTCCTCCCAGAATAAAGAGAACACTTCTCCCCCCAAAAGACAACCTCCCAGCCCCCTTTCAACTTCCATTTTCGTCACTTTTCATAATGGAGTAATTAGGGTGGGTTCTGGACTCAAAAAATATAATTTTATAAAATAAAAATACCTCTCACCCATAAAGCTATCACATAGGAAACATTTTAAATCATTAAAACCACATAAAGACTCCATAAAACATAAATTTAGTGACCATTTTAATAAAATGAATCAAGAGACTAATAATGCAAAAATTATATCTAAACAAAAGTAAAACAAATATTACTCAATAAACAATAATCAAATACCAAATAATGATAATAATAAACAATAATTAAATAATTATTCCTCAAAATAATAACATAATAAAACATAACATAAATAAATGTCACTTATGGATAATATTATATCACACCTCAAACACATTAATAAAAATCATAATAATAAATATGATAGATTCAATATCTAACTTCACTCAAATAATTCACAAATAAGGTAAAATATAAATCATAAAATAACTTCACATGAAAGAGCAACATTCACATCAAAAGATAAATAACACTAATCACAATCATAACAACACAACTAACCACGGGGTTTAACACCAACGGGTTGGGATCCAAAACTAAGGTTAGACAACAAAATCAAACAATCACATATCTCATAAGAAACAACCGAATAAGTGCAACACTCCAAACATAGGGTAAAGAAGATCAGACATTGTCTCATGACAACCCGAAAAAGTTAACACATTCTTCATCAATTGTCTCTAATTGAGAACAATGATCAGGGTTAAGTTATAATTTGGGCCTAGATGTTATCTCCTCAACCACCATTGGGATTAGAGGCACGCTCAGACCTACTAATTTAGGTAGAGACGTAGCCTAGTACCTGTTCACTTAAACATACAAATTAGAGCACATGTGCATAATAGCCGAAGCACTAGGAAAGAGGCTCTAGCAATCGTATCTCATTCTCGTATGTCTCTCATACGTCCAATGGTACGATGCCGCCCTTTCCACTTATCCTAACAAACATACTACTGTATCACTCAGTTATCCAAGTAAATCTCTGTATAATAACAATAACATAACAATATGCATCATACTCACCACAACACTAATAGAAGCTCATGCCCCATCTTGCAGCCACAAAGCTTGAACACAAATCAGTATATTTTATAATAATAAAAATAACCATAATCAAAATCATAATAATATGACAATACAATGATAATATATTAGAATCAAGTGAAAACTTCAAAGGTAACAAAACACTTTCATCACATCAATATGTCAATAACATACATCGTAATAATGGTCATGTCTAAACACACACATCATGATAAATATATCCTTAAACACATATAATAAATCATTTCCTAACATTTTTACTTAGTCCATAAATTCATGATATACAATATCAATTGTTTAACATCATTAGCACATACCTTTAAATGTCTCTATTATTTTACTTTCATCTCCAAGTTCCAAAGCCAAACTTCCTGCACATCCACTATGAGAATGGAGAGGCACTACACAATTGGCATGTTACAAAAAGATCCACACAAGACCAAACCATAGAATGGAAAAATGGAAATATTGATAATTATATTAACAAAAATGAGGTTGAATTCTCTAACCCAAGACAAATAACTAAGAGCTCTCCTCAACAAGAGGTAGAGAAAAGAGAAAAAGGTATAGGGGCCATGAATGTGCTTATAATGAGAAGAGACTAATGACTATTGAGAATGAAATTAAGAAAAAGGAAGACATTTCTATAGAAGAACCCAATATGGAACTTACAGATGAAAAATTAAAGGAAAAAAAAAGTTCTACTATTTCCTTTCATGCATTGAATGGAGCAAGCACACCACAAACACTTCAAGTTTTATTTCGTTGTATAAAAAAAGAGAAAGGTGAAAATGTTGGTTGATACAAGTAGTACGCATAGCTTTATTGAGAGAAGATTGGCTAATTTGAGCTCAATTATTTTGTGTATCTAGTCTCTCACTTTCAAGTCATGATAGCTGATGGAAAACAATTGTCTTATGGTGGTAAATACCATCATATAAAAAATTTAAATGGGAGATTATCATCTAGATTTTGAAATGTTTGTTATTCTTATTAGAGTAGTAGATGTAGTTTTAGGATTACAATGGCTTAAACAATTGGGAAAAATTTCCTTCAATTTTCAAGATCTCTCCATGGCGTTTAGTACATATGGGGAAAAAAATAATTTTTTTGGGGATACAATCACCACCAAGAGAAATTATTAGCTCCCATAAGATGGAAAAATTGTTCAAGAAAGGTTCCTACAATATAGGGGCACAATTACATTTTATAGAAGCGCAAGATGCAACAACTGAAGAGATTATTCAACACCAAAAAGTATTTCAAGAATCATTGTAATAAGAGACCATAGTCATGACATTGAATTACTACCAAGAAGCATTGTTCATCCCTAAGAAAGTGTCTATTTATCCCTTATGAATATGCTTAACAAAAGGATGATTCATGGAGAATATGTTCACATTACAAAGAACTAAAGAAGATCACTCATAAAGACAAATTTTGTATTCCTATTGTTAATGAATTGGAAGACAATAAAATTTAAGCAAAATAATCCAAATGTGTCTTTAGGGTGAAAGAAGTAGGACATATGATGTCACCTAAAGGTATTAAATACACTAAGAAGGTTGCAGCAATAAAAGAGTGGCCAAAACCTAAAAATATTAAAGGTTTGAGAGGATTTTGGGGCCTACAAGATACTATAGCTTTAGATTTGTTTGTCCATATCATTATATAAAGAAAGATTTATTTGGGAAGGCGAAATCCTAAAAATATTATAGGTTTGAGAGGATTTTGGGGCCTACAAGATACTATAGCTCTAGATTTGTTTGTTCATATCATTATATAAAGAAATATTTCTTTGGGAAGGCCAATTTTGATATGCCAATAAATAAAGGGGAAACAATAATATTCCTTGCCTCTTACAACTATTAGGCATTCCAACACAATGTTGGGAGGAAATACCAATGGAATTCATTATGGGGTTGCCAAGGTCAAACCATATTGATGTAGTCTTGATTGTTGTGGAAATACTCATTAAATATACATATTTTTGTTAACTCTCTCATTTATTTCATGCTAGTACTATGGGAAAAGGATTTATGAGAAATATACAAAAGCTTCATGGAATTCTCAGAATCATATTGCAAAAAAGAGTCATATCAAAATTCTTAACCAAGTAGAAGAATTTTCCAATTAAAGATGCAACATGGAATGATGAACAATTCATACGAAATATTTTAGAGTTGCTAAGCATTGAGTGCAACACTTTTCTAAAGGGGATGGGAATGTTATGATTCTAATATCATATATTCCTAAGTATATATTATATATTCTTAAGTATATATTATATATTTTTAAATATATATTATGTGTTCCTAAGTATATTATATATTCTTAAGTATAATAAGGATAAACACTTGTGGCATGCTTAACCTTAACATTAGTCTTAATTAATACCTTAACCCCTCTTAACTAGAATGAAGGGGTGTGTCCCTATATAGTTATCCCTATAAATAAGGAAGAAAACTCTCTCACATATCATCATATCATCAAATATTGAATTCATATATTATTATCTAATTATTGGAGGTCATCCCATTGAAGTGGCATGCTATATTTATGATTTTGACAAATATTTCTAAGAAATATCATAATACCCTACTTTATTCAATCCTTATCCTTATACCACATATTTCTTGATACATTCACATAATCCTCACATTTTTGTACTTATTTGTGTTCCTACAAACCATATAGTCATTATATAATTGGACATGAACATTTACCCACCCAAGGCATTTATTTGGTCATAGACTTGACCCAAGTCTTTCTAAAATTTAAATTAAAATTTTTGCTAATTGACCCCTTTAATTTCCTTCTTTGAGTTGATTAAGTACAAGTTTTACAAAATTTGATGTTATATGCTACTATTTAAAGGCATTTATTAGCATTCATCCTACATCCTTATCACCTAGAATCCACAAGTCATTTTTCATTCTAGTATATCCAAAGAGTAATCAATAGCCTTAAAAAGAGTAACAAATCTACATCCATTGTTTTAGGGTTATTGTCTATTGTCTTAAATCTTTTACACCTATTTATAAGGGTTTATCTAGGAGAACACATCTTGTGACACCACAATAGTGCTTTCTAGGTATTTTTAAATAGTGTCATTCATTGGAAATTGGAAAAAGAACAAACCAAACAAAAGTCAACTAGGCAAGCAACAAAGCAAGAGTGTACATTGTGTAGGGTTAAATCTAAATGTAGAGGATGAATCTACAACCATAGAATTGATCCAAACCCATAAACTTATCCCAAATAGAACATTGATTCAACACAAGTTGTAAGCATTGCATTGTTAGAGAGATAACATTTCTAGGCTAAATTAGTTAAGATTTAAATCTTTGTTAAAGGTATATATTATTTAGTCAACAAGTTAAACACGTTTATATTCTTATTTACTTTTATATATTTGTGATTAATTCCAAAAAATAAT
The DNA here is from genome assembly GCA_007258455.2 of Sequoia sempervirens. Classification (NCBI taxonomy): domain Eukaryota; kingdom Viridiplantae; phylum Streptophyta; class Pinopsida; order Cupressales; family Cupressaceae; genus Sequoia; species Sequoia sempervirens. Next base: position 81,814 of record VDFB02301042.1, read on the forward strand.
AATTTGCATACCATTAGCCTAAACGAGTAGTAGAGTTGGCTTGGGCAGTGGGCTTGCTCCCCTTTGGTCTTAGGTTTGACTCCACTCCCGAGTTTACGAGGTGAGACTTCTTGCAGGCGGTGGATCTCACCGGCAGGGGACTATTCTTGCCCTAACTCGCCTCAGGTACCCAAGGTAAGGGTTGTTGGGCTGCTAGGTTGGGTCGCAGGGACACACCCCTATTGTATCAAAAAAAAAAAAATTGCATACCATCACCTTTTAAATCTAGATTAGTCTAAATCACCTCTAGAAAAAATTATTTTCCTTAAGCATACAATTAAATGATTAAATGATAACTTTTAATATAATTACTAGCATATCTAGCTTTAGATAAACCTATCTAAAAAATGTTAAAACATATCATTCTCAAATAACCTATTTTTTTAAGTATAGTTAAATTGTAAATAAACTTTTTTTAAATATTCACATCACTCATATTATTTATTGTGTTATTATTTTATTTTTTATAAAATAATTTAATAAAATAACATTAGAGTTTAATTAACATTTAATATGTTACAATGTGAATGTAAATATCTTTTAAAAAAAAAAAAAATACTATCTATAAGACAACGTACATAAAATCTCCAAAAATCTATTTATCCTAAATAAAAAAATCTATTTAAGAGCCTTCCCGTTATTCCCTATGCCGGCAGAGAGCTATTATCCAAGGGCTTAAAATCCACCAAAGTATACGGCTTTATTTTTATTATTCTATTAATTCATCCTTATTGTTGTTTTCTACATTGTAATCTACACCACTGATTTTTATCTTTTATTTTTTCAGTAAGGGTGATACTGCTCTTCTTTACAAATTATCTAATACAAAACATTATATTAAAATTTTAAATGAATGATATTTTTAATAATTTTTTTAAAGTTAATATTAAAATATTTTTTAAATTGTATTTCTTTTCGTATTATAATGTTTAGAATGTGTGAAAATATAATAATTTGTTTGATGTGATATTGTACAACATCTCTCAACTTAAATATATAAATAGATGATAAGAAAGAAAAAAAGAGGGGGTTTGGACAAGACTAGGGTTGGAATAAGAAAAAAACAATGAGAGGGTTTGGACAAGACTAAGGTCAGAATAAGATCAGAGAGAGGATGACAAGAAAATTAGTGTAAGAGTATTTTTTAATTCAATTAGTGTAATAATGATGAGGAAAAGAAAGGAAATGAATGTTTTTATGGTAAAAAAAAAAAAAAAAAATTCACACCCAAATTTTGTTTATGTTTTAATTTTTTTAAATGCTTCACAATTTTGAACTATTCTTTATTTTTTTAATTATTTAAAATAATGATAGTTCATAAATATTGTTATATTAAAAGCTTTAATAAATATCTCAAAATTAAGATTGAAATTACATGAAAAGATAGGTTAGAATTTTTTATGGACATTTTTTATTTATGTAGTTTAATTGTTTGAGTACAATTGATAAGAATGATGTATGTTTATTGATGGCATGACCAATGCCACAAATTTTAAACTCTAAATAGATATGATTTATTATTAAAAATATTTTTTTAAACTATATTTATTTTCCCATTTCTTTATAATCTACAAAGAAAGTGTAAAAATATAAGAGTTGACTCTATGTCATTGTACAAGGCCTCTCAACTTGAATATATAAATAGATAATGAGAGTAAGAGTGCTTTTAAATTTAATTGTGTGATGAAGAAGAGGAAGGAAAGAAATATTTTTAATAGTGAAAAAATAGATATGTAGGAGGTATTTTCCACAAGTGTGGTGATGCTCATAGAGGTAAAGCACTGGGCCTTCCCAGTTGGTCACCCATCCCAGTACTACTCCAACTCAAGTGCACTTAACCAAGAAGTTTCCCCCAAGGTTAAACCCATTTAGTTTGCAACCTCATTTGGAAAACCTTCAACAAGTGTTGTGCATTATGAACCATTCATTATAGAGTCCCTTTAGCTCATCAATTGATAAGTAGGAGGTATTTTCCCAAGCCCAGTGCTTCACCTCTGTGAGCATCACCTAGATGCAATGAGTGTTAAGTGGACCATTCACTATAATGAGAGATGGGTTTTTGTGAACCACTACTCATGAAACAGGGGTCAATGAGTTTGACTCGTAAAACTGCACGGTTGAATCCTAATATCATAGTGAAAAAATATCAGTGAAAAAATATATTAAAAAAAATAAAATTTTGAAAGAAATTAATATAATTTAATTGATTATACACAATAGATAAGACTGATGATATGTTCCTTGATCAAGTTATCCATCACAATTCAAAACCCTGAAAAAAAATATGGTATAGGCTATATAAAGAATAGATATCCCCACTATAGACTCACACTTAAATCCTCCTCAAATAAATGACAATTAACTGATACAATTTCAAATTCTGTTATGTGATTTTAGACACCATGAGCGTGTGATGACCCGGAAGATGCCACAATTTTCACTTTAACTTCCAAAAAGAAGCGCCTTTATTACCGTCTTTATCGCCAAACTTTTGCATTGCAATTGGTGAAGAAAACTGACCGTTGAATCCGCGTGTCCTGAACAGCCGGCCCACAAGGTAAACTCCACCATTGGATGACTATTATATATTCTTCCTGAGCAAAGTGGGCAATGTGGCACGATCCTCCAACCTATTCAATTTTTAAGGTGGATTCCACGTTACCAACGTCCTTTCCTCTTGCATGCATTTGTGTTTCACTTCTTCGGATTGTTCACTTTTTTAAGTAGCCCAAAAACCTCTACATAAACTAAACACAGACTGATCAAGCAATTGCGTGTTTATTTTAATTTCCCTTATTTTGTTCTCCCTGCATCCATTGTTTGGCTGTTACTGATTGTTATCAGAGAAGTCTCACAAGGGCTAGTGATTTTTTTGCTGGTTATTGACTATGGAACAAACCTAGTTGTCTATATTTTTTGTTTTTCCAGGACTAAATATGGCGCCAGAGTTGCGTTTTGTGTTGCTGTTGTGCTGCTGCTTTCTAGCCAGAAGTGCCTCTGTATGGGAAGAGAGCCATCATCAAATAGCATCCTCTCTTGAAATGTTTGTGGATGAGCTTCCAGATATGCCCAAACTAAAAGGATATGTTGAAAGAGGAGAGGGTTATGCTCCAGGACATCTTAAGATTGGGATGTTTGAGACAAAATGGGTAATAGAACTGGAAAAAGTGTAGAAGAGTTAGTTTTTATGTATTGACGTTGATTAGATACAAATATCTAGTTCATTAACAGTGAGAGAATTTTGCTCATCCATTGTTTAACCAAGGGGGATGGAAATCCATATAGACTCTGCTTTTTCCATGGTGAATTTTGAAAATTCATATAAACTGGTGTTTTTCCATAGTAATGAAATTATGTGATGTGGTTTTCAAGAATCGGGATATAACAGAATTTATATTAGGCATAAGTTTTTAACATATTTGAAAAAAAGTTTTGAGAACAAAATTTATATTACGCATAAGTTTTTTACATATTTATTGTTTTTGAAATCAATTGTGTGTTTTTGAAACATATACAATTGATTTCAAATACAATCTTTAGAAAAAAATTATATTAATCTCTATTTTAACTAGAAAGAACCTGAACAACCTACAGGGCTATTGACTTAAAAGCCCATTTCTAACATATTGTAATGAGCTATTACTGAATTTATTGGCAGAAATTTCACAGAGACCTTCCAGAAACTAGAGTGTTTGCATATGGAACAAGAAAGGAGAGAGCTACAGTGCCAGGTCCAACAATTGAAGCCTTGCAAGGAGTAGAGACCTCTGTAAGATGGGAAAATCATCTGCCTTCTCGGCATATTCTGCCATGGGACCGCTCGCTTGCAACTGCCATACCCAAACACGGTGGGGTCCCCACGGTAGTTCACCTTCATGGCGGAATTGTGGAGCCCGAGAGTGATGGAAGTTCCATGGCCTGGTTTACAGCTGACTTTTATGACACTGGGCCTGCATGGAAGAAAATTAATTACAGTTACCTCAATGTTCAACAACCAGGAAACTTGTGGTACCATGACCACGCCTTGGGTTTAACGAGAGTTAACCTGTTAGCAGGATTGGTGGGTGTCTACACAATTCGCAGCCCCTCCATAGAGAAGCCTCTGAAGCTTCCGTCTGGCCCGTATGACCGCGCTCTTGTTCTCTTCGACCGCAATTTCAACAAAGATGGATCTCTTTACATGAACTCCACAGGAAATAATCCTTCTGTTCATCCCCAGTGGCAGGTAACACTTTAACGCTACATGACTGAATGATATGTTTTCTGTCGCATGGTATTTGAATTTATTTGATTTACTTCGGAAAAACTTGCCTGCAGCTTTTCTTCGAAATTCCTTTTATTGATTTTTTTTTTATATATATTAAAGGCCTTGAACTTTCATATCTGATTCCATGCTCTTATGTTTAAATAATCCTCACATGAAGAGTGTTACTGAAGATAAATTTATTAGTCGAAGGAAGTGATTTGCGTTAAAAATAATCCAGAGCTTTTGAAGTTAGCTTACTTTTTCTGCATAAAAATCACAATTCCTTTTACTTACTAGACTTTCGTATTTGCATTTGAGCAGAGCCTTAACCCTTCCCAAAACTAATTCAAATTGGCTTTAGGGAATTTTCAAGTTAAATTTAACTGGAGCCTTAAGTTTTTTTTACGGAACTGCATCCCTAGTTTGTTGATAATTGATTTTTATTTTTCATTTTAAATGTTTTTTTGTTTATGGATAAACGTTTCCGATTGAAGCTATAAACTGGAAAAAAAGGTTTTGAAAGGACCCCAGCCTTTTACAAACAGAATGACTAACCCAAGAGAGTGTCAATAGTCACACAGAAGCAAACAACGTGCAGCTTGTAAACCAACAACAAACTTGCAGCAAGTCACAAGGGAGCTGAAACATGAAACTGAGGACTAAGTCCCCAAGAAGGGACAAAGACCAACCTTCTCAAGGTGGCCAAAGCTAAAGTGCATAAGGGATCATCGGTCCCTATCCTCAGTGCTATCCATTGTCTAAGCAATGCTATTCTTCCAGATGCCAGATTCAAAGAAGAGATGAACAAAGGGCAATTACCCTATCTTGCTTCCTCGATCAACAACCTTTTTGTTTCTTTATCCCCACACTATCCAAATTGAGTTCTTTAGAAGGAAACTTAGCCTTAGAAGGGCTAATCTCATTACTCCTACAAGCGATAGGTTCCTCCACACGAGTGTGTTAAGGCACCGACCGATCTCCACCAAATTGGTTCCTCTAAATAGTCATGCAACTAGCCACCAAACCCGCTTTGTGGCATTTGCAGTGCATTAGTAAAAATCTTCAAAAGCAATATGTTGAAACCAGACACTAAATTTAGAAGAAAGAGTGATAGAAGTAGGAAACATCAAATCAACATCCACATTAACACAAAATTTAGCTAACACAAAGCTCTTGCTAAACTTGGTCTCCAAATCAAGGCAAACAAACTGCCCAAACAAGTTGGCAATCACTCCATAACCTCTTCCTTCCAAAATTTTAATGGCAATCCAAGTAACCTAACCTAGGTCCTAGACTAGGTACTTTTTAAAGAATTCCTTCTCTAGGTCAAAGTCGGAGTGTCATTGTTTGAAGAAAAGTCCAGGTTTTTGGAGAAACCAAGACCACTAGAGAGGATCTTGGCACAATCATCATTATTAGGAAAGCAGGTCAAAAAAATCCCTTCCACCAAGCAAAAATGACACATTGACCTTAGCAACACCATTTTCTCCAGACCCAAGTTCTAAAAACATCAATATTTGGTCTAGCCCCAAAGAACTTCCCAATGAGCGAGTTCCCAAACCCAAAGATGGACCTACTAATAACAACGTCAAGGACGTAGAACACAGCCCCTGTGCCATAAGCCACAAGCTCCAAAGAAGATACATCGAGTGAAGCAAGCCTAGAAACAAGTAGTTCAGGACCTTTGATAGCATCGGCCTAAGTCTGCCCAAAAGGTAGACCATAGCCATCACCAAAAGCTATCCTCTGAGCAGGAAATGATGCAGAAAACTGAATAGCCTCCCTACCCCCAAATCAAGTGTTGAATAGATAATATGCCTAACCACAAAGTAGAAGAGCTAGGCATCAAGGCATAAACGATGACTTTATTAGACCAAAGCAGCATATATGGATAAATCCAGACCACAAGAAGTCACCTCCCTAGCACCAACACTAACCGTACCTCCCACGCTATCGACCACTGACATCAAAGTGCATATAATTTTGTACAAATTTTTGTTTGTTTTATGTAACATATATGGATAATTGAAAGAATTAAGCCTAAACCTTTTGAAAATTCTTAATATTTATTTCTTCCCATTAAACACCCAACCAATGGATATAATGTTCCTTCAGCTGCACTCATGTTTAAGCAACAGTTACATGAAAGGGTTAGTTTGAATTTAAAAATTATTTTTGATGAAAATAACTAAGACTTACAGAAGTTGGCTTTCATTTTTCTACCTGAAAATCACAATTCCTCCCTTTGCTGGATAGATTTCATGAGCTCTATAACCTGATATTTAGCCCTCTCCATGGGACCAAACTTTTGTATTTTCTCGAATTAGTGTTTATTTTACATTCTATTTGTTTTTGGATGAAAACAGCTAAGACTTACGGAAGTTGGTTTTCATTTTTCTATCTGAAAATCATAATTCCTCCCTTTGCTAGATAGCTTTCATTAGCTATATAACCTGATTTTTAGCCCTCTCCATGGGACCAATCTTTTGTACTTTCTCCAATTAGTGTTTATTTTACATTCTAATTGTTTTTGGATGGCTTTGAGAGGATTCAAATTTTTCCTAAGATTTGATATATATGGCACATTTTTGCTTCAGTTTTAAAAAACTGATAAATGAATCATGATGCTTCAATTTTTCCCCTTTAATAAATTATACTTTGTTTTCTGCCCTCCATTTAGTTTACTCTTAAAGAACTTTGAATTTGTTCAGAAATCAGTTTCAAATGTTAAGTCTTCGATTTAGTTTGTGTCATTTTGAAATATTCTTCTTTGGTTTAGCATGTGTATATTTGTTTATTTATGAGGAAGAAGAATATTATATAAATTAAAAAATCATGTTATTTGTGAGATGGATGCAGCCACAATACTTTGGAGATGTGATTGTAGTAAATGGGAAGGCATGGCCTTACATGAATGTGCAGAGAAGAAAATACCGTTTCAGAATTGTCAATGCAGCCAATGCTAGATTCTTTACATTGGCTTTAAGTAACGGGCTGTCTATGATACAAATAGGATCAGACTCTACATATTTACACCGACCTGTAACTATCAAGAAATTAGTGCTGGGCCCATCAGAAATTGCAGACATAATTATAGATTTTAATAAATCATCTACCAGTAAGGCCATCTTAACAAACAGTGCACCATATCCATACCCTTCTGGAGACAAAGTAAATGATCTAAACAGCAAGGTTTTAAAATTTGTCATTCAAAGCATGAACTCCGAAGTTGTTCATGAAGGTATGCCTAGGACTTTGGTGCAGAATCCTCGTGCCAATAAGAATGAATCTGCACAGACACGATACATTACCATGTATGAGTATGATGATAACAAGACTGGAATGGAAACAAGTATGCTTTTCAACAACTTAACGTATGATGCCCCTGTCACTGAGACACCTAAACAGGGAACCAGTGAGTTGTGGCATATTATAAATCTCACAATGCATAGCCATACTTTGCATATTCATCTTGGTCTGTTTGTAGTCCTGAAGCAGACAGAATTGTTAGACATGATGGACTTCCAGATGTGCATGGAGATGATGAATGATGCAGTGATGTGCAAAATAGAGAAGTATGCCAAGGGAAAAGTGATTCCAACCCCTGCTAATGAAGGGAATTGGAAGAATGTAGTGAAGACACCCCCAGGATATGTAACAACAATTCTTGTTCGGTTCTCCATGCTTGATGGTAGTCATACTCTGTATCCATTCAATGCCAGTGCTGAACCAGGTTATGTGTATCACTGCCATGTAAGTATGCATGCTTCTCCATGTCTCTTGTTTTCAAGACCATGTTTTATAGGATTAAAAATTTAAAATGTGTAGAGTACTTTTATGAAGTCTTGTATGACCATCAAATCTTCTTAAGGATCTGCACATTAATTTTCTTCTTTGAAATTTTCAGATGTTGGATCATGAAGACAACGAAATGATGAGACCCTTGAAAATAGTCCAATAATATAAAAATAATGGAGTTGCAGGTGCAACTGTGTCACAAGGAATTCTATTTTTCTTTTACAATAATAACATTCTTGGTTATTGAAAAACTTTGTATGGTGTGAATAAGAACAGAATAAGAGTTAGGGAATTTTGACCATATATAAACTATAATTAGTCTTGAGAACTATACTTGGCCATCCTCCAAAAGTAAATTGCATGACTTTTAAGACTTCACTTAAATTGATTGTAAGTGTCGTACATTTGGGTGTTTTAAATTGCAAAGTCTTTGAAGACTTCATTAAATTGATTGCAAAGTGTTGGACATTAGGGTGTTCTAAATTGTTCCAAAATGTAGTTTTCATTGATGCTGTATGATTTTACTTCTGTTAAAATCAATTTCCACTATATTTTTTAACTCTGGTTTCCATAATAAATTTGAAGAGAAGTTGTTGCAGAATTACTAAATTTCCGCTTCATCTTACACATGGCATGTTTGATGTTTGATAAGTCATTTTTCCTAGCTTAGTTTATGAGAAGCAATATAGATTTTTTCTTCAGGAACTTCAGAGTTAAGATTTGATGCCTGTCCTGGATTTTTTTGGTGGTTATAGTATAAAATTACAATTAACATTTGAAACTTACAATCACTGGCAGTGCCAGCAAATTTTGCAAGGCAATTGTTTTGACCACTGCACAGTTTTGAGTCATTTTCTCTAATGCCATAAGATACTCAAAAGCTCCTTCAAATTGATAAAATTGCATCAATTAAGCAGATGGTAATCAATTGTCGATACTTGTACCAGCTGCTAGTTTATGGTTGGCTTTAAATCCTAATTTCTTCTTTTCACATATAAAAGACCCCTCAATTTCAGTGGAAACTCAAGTTTCCACTCTAACCCAATCTACCTAGATGAGTTACTCTTGTTATTTCCTAGATGGTTCAGTATGGTAACCGAGTAAGGCAAATATGATAAATGACTGGAAGCTAGTGATCTAGAATGAAATTGGTTCGTATGATTTATTACTTATGGAAGGCTATTATATGATGATTTCAATGATAGAATGACTTCAAATTCTTACTGTTTGATTATTAATGATTTGAAAGTATGCTTTTTTTAACCGTATGATTTGCTTATGAGTTTGTTATGAGTAGGAAATCATGTAAACTTTTGTATATGCTAAGTTCACCTTTGAGACTACAATCTGATTAAACTGTCTGCTAAGAGTGATTTGCATTTAAGTTGTGTTGTGCAAATCCCTTGTTTGTGCCTGCTATTGGGGATACTTTAAATGCTTCTTTAGATGTTGTAATTGTGACACATTTGCGAAAAATAGTATTATATGTACTAGATGAGGCTATGTTGACGGTTTTGACGCTCCTACTTGTGACATCCATGATATTCTTCATGGTGATGTTATGGATTTAGTGTGTTCAAGATTTCCTTATTTCAGATTCTTGACAAGTTCATTTTGATACAATTGTTATAGTTATGATGTTAATTATTTTGTTTGTGAGATGTCTCTTTGTCTATTTGAAAGTAACCACTTGTTGAGAGGATTGCATAATTGAACTTGATTCCTATAGAGGATGGTTGTCTATCCTCTACTTATTTTGATCATATTGATTGTTTTTCTATTGAGGATGTCGGATATGCAACTTATGATGATTATGGTCCTTACTGATGTCTCCAAATTCTTTGAGGCTATAGAGATTGTGATATTGCATCTTGTTAATTGGAAATCTAAAAGGATTGCTTAGTGGAGACTCATGACGAAAATCCACAAGGGTTCATTGAGTTGGTGCATTATTACACACTTCTTTAAAGATGTGTTCCCAATTCAAGTATATGGCAATATTTGTTTTTTTCCTCTACTAGGGACCCTTATTGGAATTCTCCTCTCTCATTTGCCAAGGGAAATCTTGTGTGTATGCCAAATCAAGCGGAGACTTTACAAAGATAAACATATTAGTGATTTATCTCAAAAACAAAAAGAGGGGCATGTGTCAAAAAGGTGCTACGTGGCTCCTAGCTTATCCTGAGGGAATAAATAAAGAATAAAATGCTTTGGCCAAAGCTTGGGTCAGTTCATGAGTAAAAGGGCATTTTCAGAGATATTTGTGCTAGAAAGCATTAAATAAGTTGCAAGTGTCAGTTACTTCATGATAGCATAGATTTCACATATGTGGTGACGAGATGGACATATTGTTTAGGTCCCATGTGTTGGAACCTTCAAATTTTGGCAAAATGTGAGGTGCCAATGATGAAAAAATTGATTACAACACTCAGAAATGCACTTGTGAGACCTACCCAGTAGCCTGCTTTGGAAGATCATAACTTGAAACCTATTTACTTTTATACCAAATCACTTGACAAGCACATTCATCTACCATATGTGAGTATTTATTGTTTGATTTCAGCCTCCTATGATCAGATTTGACAGGGTTTTGAACCACCAAGTTGAAGGGTTCTGGAGGAGTTTTGATGTCTGCACATTACTAGATCTGCCAGGGAGGTCAACTTTGAAGGCTAATATTTATGAACTGAATGATTTTTATGATGAACTAATTGGCATTTCAAATTGTCCCCATGTTAATATACTTTCATGCCCATTTTCAAAGCCCCGGCATCTTGTTTGATATTTTTTTAAGTCAAAAGCAAATGGAGTTTTCATAGTTTTGGTGTCTGTAGTTCAGAAAGTTTCAAAGGGATCACTTTTTACTTATAATATCTTGTGAAGGAAGTAAATTAGTTAAAAGCCCTTCTGCATACATGCTCATGGAGCCTAAATGAACTAATTTCCTTAGTGGCAAGTTCTCAAGAAGAGATCTAGTATTTTTCCAAGATGGTGAGTTGGTGGGTTCCAGTTGGTTTTCGATAGGTGCAGTTTCAGAAACAGTTGGATGAGCTACTTTAAGCACAAATATTTTGCAATCTTGATGGCTTCATACAAATCCGTTTGGCAACCTTGCTCCCATATCATCAATCATCATTTCTGTTCATTTTCATAGGTATGGGAAAATGTTTGATCAGTTTCCCAGGGTGATTCTGGAGGCCACCTGAATTATTTTGGACACAGTGCAAAATGTCAGAAAGCGAATTCTGATGACTACCCAGTGCAAGTTTAGGATGCACTTCAGATTTTTGATGGAATAGTTGGAAGAGATACAAGGTCTACACAATGAATATGTTTTCAGGATGACTTCAAAGACAAGGTCACGATCATAGCGCAAGACAGTGAACTATGCTTATGACAATTGAAAAGGGGATAGCAATGTGACAGTTGAAAAGGGGAGACCAATATACAATATTCCAGTGACAATGGCATCAAGATTCATATCATGTATGAGAAAGCTTCGTATTAAGAGTTTGAGAAATGAATAAAAAAGATGAGACGGAGAATAATAGAAGACACCTATAATGTTGAGTTCCAGGGTTAAGAGCAAAGTTTGAAGGTAATTGGACAATCTTTACCAATACCTCAGGGCAAGTGAAGGATAATATTTACCAAAGTGGAACAGTCAAAAGGAGAAAATGACAGTAAAATAGCCCAAGCACCAAGTCAAGAGTAAGGTTGTGTGAGAAGATAACAGACATGTAAAGGTAGATAGCCAAAAACATGACGGTCATGAAGGACAATGACTGTAGCATATGGTTGTGCTCTATATGGAGAGCTTCAATTTTCCTATAAGTGATATAGAGTATTGTGGGAAGTCAGTTGAGGATATAAAAATAATCAATACCACTCATGCTTCTTCATCACAACCAAGTGATGTATCCTTACTCAAAGATTATTTAGGGTTCTTGTTGCAAGATCGTAAGATTTACAACCTTGACAGAGGACAGATCCATGATACTGGAATCTGTGAGAATTCATATGGATCTTGATGTTTGCCCAAATATACGGTGGTTATATCTTTCATATGGGTTCTGTTGTAGGGGAAAACAGACAAGATGTGTGTAAGGGGTGAAGTCATTTATAGGGTGGATTATGAAAGGAGGGGTCTTATATATTGCTCCCAATCACACTTGTAATCACATGTTAAACTATGCATTGAAGGCGGTACTTGGTGATCACATTGATCGAAAGGGATCCTTGGTAACTCCAGATGAGTTGCGCTTTGACTTCTCACATGGAAGACCTGTTACTGTCGATACTTTAAAGCAAATAGAGGCAATTGTAATCAGCAGTTAGATGTATATGCAAAAGAAGCTAGCGTGATGGAGGCAAAACGCAATTTGGGTCTTCGGGCTGTGTTTGGAGAAGTTTTCCGTGGCATGTAGAGACGAACGGAAGTTGCATTTTGACAGTGGAGAATGTCGAAGACTTTTTGCAATGGAGCATCTGTTTTGAGCCGATGGAGACATCCAAATGTCATAATATGGTTACGGAATATGTGCACAACACCGCCTCATCTTTCAATGGTTACAGAAGATATGCACATGGGTTCTTTATATCACTTAATACATACGAGTGGCCAGGGCAAAATATTTAGTGGGCGGAGGAGATTAAGGATGCTTTATAATATTTGAAAGGGCAAGATTGGATATACCTGAGGTGCCAATCGGGAAGTCGATCTCAGATTATAGGAGCGGAGTAGATTGATGTGGACCAGACACATGCAAATGAGAAATCGAGAAATATCAAGCAAATCAAAGCAATGGAGGTCTTTAGAACAGCATTTGCAGAATTAGCAAAGGAGTCACTTAAACCAACATGGCGAGAAGCCAACAAGAAGTCATATTACCATGCCCACAAAGAAAGAGCAGGTGCCTTGAAGTATTTCCCGCACCCCCCCAGGAAGGCAGGCAATAAACCCTAAAGACCATGCGATGCGGTGGAGTATGTGGCAAAATATGAAGAATATTGCACAGCAAAAAATGATCGGGGAGAGAGATGAATATCGTCGAGAACAAAGTGTTGGTCCCTCCATAAACCGATTTGCACAAAGCAGCATAGGGAAGAGGATCTAGTAGTTGAGCATGTTTCAATGGTTCTGATAGTAGTTGTTTATATAATGATCAA
>VDFB02301044.1:0-29527 GCA_007258455.2 Sequoia sempervirens
GCCACCTAAGAAATAATTTTCTTGCTTGTATTGAAACATATTTTGTAATGAACGATAAGTCTCAAGAAGTTAAAGAGACTCTTTATTTTTCAGTTATTCAAGAAACAGTTACACTTGCAATCATATATACGTAATATGATGTTATCAATGGACCCTCTTAGCAATTTTGGAAGAAAGAAATAGAAGAAGACTATTGAAACTGAAATTTGTGTCTGTGAGCAACAGTTACATTAATGAATGAATGAGATCTATTATAATTCGCGTGTTATAAGCGATTTCTTTTGGTTATTGCATTTTTGTGTGAATGCAGAATCATTTTGAATTATTGAATCTCTTTCAGTTTCAGGATTGTCTTCGATTGGTAGAATTTATCAGTAAATATTTCATGGGATGCAATTAGTCTGTGTGCTAAATGTATTTCATGATTAAAATTCATTTGATGATGTTCAGTGATAAAGATTTATAAGTGTTTGATTTCAGTTTCATTGCCTTTCCTGCTTTCTGGTTAAAAGCATACCCTCATTTTCAATTTTAAAATTCAAAAAAGAATATATTATTTATCAGAAGAGGGAGTTGTACCTCATAAAATTCAGAGAGAAATTATTTCATATAGAAGTAGTTTACTCAACTATTGGTTATTGATTTGCAATAAGATTTGGCAATAGAGTAAGGAATTTAAAATTCTAGAAAGTGCACAATCTGTTAACCAACAATTACCCATCAAGACTACAAATGCTTATTCATTTGTTAAGTTATTCTAATAAATTATGATTCCTTCTTGTCCCATACTAGCTAGTATGGGGTTGCAAAATGATGAATTTTTGGGTACAATTGTTAATTAAACTTGACAATAATGATCATTTGATTCAAAGTTTATTGTAATGGATCTCTATTTGCACAATTACAAAGGCTAGCATAGAAGATAGATAGCGACAAAATTTGGATTAGTTTTGTGCCGGCAAGGTTTGGCCTTCGTTTAATGCTTTTTTTTTTATATTTCTATTTAATTCTTCTATGAGATCCAAAGGAATACCCTCCTAAGTTTAGGAGAGCCTAAAGTGTAGAAGAGTTGCACCAAGTCTTGTTGATTGACCTAGATCCACTTGCAATTTGTTGATAAATATTCACTCAAAACATGTGTAATGTCCCTTTTCAGGATATTCCTTATTTTTGCCTTAAAACAATAATATTTACTCAAAATGATAAGAGCCTTATAAAAAATTAGGAATTTATGATAGTATTCAGATCAATAAATCATAGCACAATTCTCAAAATCAATCATATGGTGAATTCTTTGGAAATACTTACAAATCTGCTGAATTAGAGGTATTTGTCCCTAACTCAACAGTGGCAATATCAAGGGTTTTCATCCTTAACTTGCCAAGAGCATGAAAGGGTTTTCGTCCTTCCAACTCTTAGTCCACCTTGGAGGGTTTTCTTCCTCCTTGACCAAGATTTGGGTTTTCGTCCAAACTTGATAAGAGCAATAAGGGTTTTCATCCTTATCCACTTGTGAACTTGGAAGGGATTTTGTCCTTCCTATTTGCAAGACACTTCCTCAAATTCAAAAGTGATTGCTTCATGAATTTGCTAAATTATTGTTGATTGCTTTTGCTGATTGATATTTATGGATTGACAAGTTAATGTTTAAATGATGCTTGAATGATTTTATGCTTGAATGAATTGATGCTAGAATGATTTGATGATTGAATGATTTGATGCTTGAATGATTTGATGCTTGATGTATTGATAGACTTATTGTTGTTTGCTTGATTGATCATTTTGATATTTTGATTGCTTGATTTCTTGATGGATAGATGAGTGATAATTGCTGATTGAAAGTTAATGAACTGATTTGCCCTTTGTATCCATTTCTTGAAGGAGTCACCACCCTTCATTGCTGCCTTTTGAGAATAATAATTTATTCCCAAATTGATTCATTCATTCATTCCCAATTGATGATTTCTCCACAAGGTAATGATCTCCCTTTTATATCTTATTACTAAGGGAGTCACAACCTTTCATTTTAGAAGGAGTCACATAATATTTGTTCTTTTTTTTTCCTTCCCTCTCAAGGAAATGAACTCTCCTTTATACCTTATTAGTGAAAGAGTCGCCATTTTTCACCATCACTGCCCTTGGAAGGGTTACAATCCTTCATCTTTAATCGCTGCCATAAAAACTCTTAATTTAGTTTTAATTAAATCCTTTAATAGAATCACTAGTATCTTGGTGCTGCCTTTATTTAGTCTGCCTATGTTATAATTTTAAGGGGCTATGATCATGGTACTTGGTGGGGGCATGACAACATGCTTGACATGTTCCTGGGAGTATTTTTCTCAGTAGATTTGTAGAATTGCAAGTAAGCCTAGAGCACCAACAATCCCCATCCCTCAATCACCTAACACCCTAGACTAGGCCATGTGCCATAGCCCAATGCATTGACTAAGCCACACGGCACAACCTAGTCCACCTCATTAAAATTTCAAATCCTACATTCCAAAGCCGACCCTACTGGAAACTAGCCATTACCTATTAGGCTATGTGCCAAAAAAATCGAACTGAGCAACTATGGACATTTGAACTTTGCATGTGCATCACTTGTTTGGCATGACTGCAACAATTTGTTCATCTCTAAGGGCTTGACTGCAAACAAGATAAGCTAAGGATCCTCATCTCGTCTGGAAGCAAGCCCCACTATGCTTCTAAGCATAACTTCATTCCAAAACAGATCCAAAGCACAAGCAAATAAATTTTGGGGGCTACATCAGCAAGACCAGGCTCCATCACATGGACTAATCCACACAAACGCAGAGCAGTCCAGGACTAGACCACATAGACCCACACAGCAGCAGCATTCTCTATGCAGTTCTGTCATTGTGACTCTTGAATCTAATCATCTATTGCAGCGCATCAGAAAATCCAGAAAGTCAATTTGACATCATGCAGAAAAAACAGGTAAGCACCTTACTGCTCTTCAATTGCATCAGTTATTCGGCTCTTTTAACTAGATTTAGTTCATTATTATTGTTGTTTGATCAGTTCAATTAGATCTAGATTGCTGTAGGGACATAAAGGGTCAGCCTTTATTTCCTCACAGTTTAATACTTATATAAACGTCTTGACTACTTATAAAATATATAGTTATCGAATATTTTTTGTAGATTAACGTAAAATATATAAAAGAGTTACAGGCAGATATGAATAAAAACAGAGAATCTACCATTAAACTCAACTTCGACAAAATCAATAGAATCATTCTACATTTAATAGGAAAAATTGGCCACCAGCTCTTTGTTTGGGCAGAATTTGAAAATTGGCTCTTCTGATCTTTGGATAAAACAGCGACTGGTAAAAATAAAAAATAGCCCTCGAAAATCCATGCTTCAAAATTTTTAAATTATAAACCCGCTAATTATAAAATGTAAAATAGAAGTAAATTACAGAAGCCATTAAAATAAAAAACAACTTTGTAAACAACATATCACGATAATAAAACTGCCAGTTTTTTCTGAACTTGCTCGACAGTAAGACGAGGTGACATTCTGGGTAGGGTTTCCTGCGGATATGCACAAAGGGTATTGGTAAAAAATAGACTGGAGCTAAATAAAAGCAATAAAATGTGAATTGGATGTCTGCTCTTTCCAAAAAATACGAATTGAGTCTGTATTTTTCAGGAAGAGAAAAAAAAGGAAAAAACTGAATCAGAGTATATTATTTTTCTAAATTTTACCTCGGAGCCATTGGCAAGGAGTCGAACCAACACAGGAATTTCGTATTGGTAGGCCTTCTCCCAGTCGGGGTTAGTAGTAATGTCCCTCACCTGCAAATGCAGTTTAATTGAACTAATGAATAAGGTCTTTTAAGTGGGATTTTCAATTAATTACGTAAAATATATGGAAGATACCTCTAATTGCACATCGGCTATTGAATCAGGACCACCCATGAGAAAGGCAGAATGCAATTTCTCCTTGAGTCCATCACAGAGGCAGCAGCCCTTTCTGCTGTAGAGAAGCAGTTTTCGAGGGGCCTGCGTTTGGGCGACAGCAAAATGTCTTCTTGCTGAATGCAGTTTGTTGGTGGAAGAGACAATGACTGCTTTGGAGGAGAAGAGCGTGCCCCTCGCAACAATGCCCGCCATGTTCACACAAATGCTTGCAACTGTATTGAATGTTTGAATCTTGAATTCTTCTGTGCGGGTGAATCTGCCCGGTTATATCGTTGTGATAATCATGGGCTTTGTACGTATCTAAAAGGTTTATCCTGCTAAGTTCGACAAGACTAAATGGTTACCGGTAATATTCTACTCTGATGGAAGATGGGTTTACGACTTCTTTGAGAATCATTCGTATCGATTAACTTTCAAGAAAAACTTCAAGCAAGAGATGCATTAAGAGAGATTCGGAAATTGAAATTGTAGGGGAGAGGGCCCTATAGTGGAGTGGGCTAATTTCTGGGGTTCACATGGAATGTTACGTGGATCAAAAATTAAAAAAAATATTATCTTACCATTTCAGCAATTTCATCATGGGCATAAGAAATTTGTTTTGGTGGGTGTTCAATTAATTTGTCATGTTGTGGATGTAAAGGAGAGGTCAAGTAGGGTAATTTTCTGTTCATTTGGAGGACTAACTAATGGTGGGTCAAGAGGACTGTCGGTTTGTGTGTACCATCTGACTATAATGTATTTGCCACGTCGTGTGGCGAGCAACATTAAATGCACATCGTCTTCTCTTTCCTTCTCGACCTGCCACACTAACTCTACATTCATTCTCATTTACTTGTATGGGATGGCACCAACTTTCCACGTATTTGAGCATTTAATGCTTCACTACCTCTCATTTATAACTCACCAGCATCACACTACTAAGACTCCTCTTCCCAAGAGCTCGTTTCAATAGGCACCAAAACATGGTCGCTTTAGCTTTGTATTCACTAAAGCTTCCACAAAAGGAATGGTCGTTATGATAGGTCATTGCTCAATGCTCCTCTTCAACACCATCATCTACACTAAAGTAACATCGAGCAACCTTTTTACTTCTCTGAGCATTCTCTTGTTGTAATATACATGTTGATATTGTTGTGTTCCGATTGATTTGGTTGAATGTTAACTTTTTATTTTGATTTTTTTGTTCCCTTTCAACGTGTTATTTTCAAAAAATGGAATGGTTGCTAAAGCTCTATTGTTGCTCATCACTCTTCTACACCATCCTCTATAGGTGTTCGACCCAAGTGAGGATTCTTATCCTCACTAAGGCAAAGAACTAGCAACAAATTTACATCTTTGTTCTTCTCTTTTCTTTTTATTTTGCTTCACTTGTTTGTGTTTTGAGGTGGAAGTTGAAGGTTTAACTTATTTCTTCTTCTTCTATGATCATAAGTTGAAGGTTTTTTTAGTTTTTTGGGTGCTTCTATCAATAAAGAATTTACCCAATTGATTTTATGAGGCTGCTAGAATTTCAAGTTGAATGTGTGAGGCTTTTTGTTTCTTTAGCTTTCTATTGAAAAGATTCAAAAGATTTCAATCCTCAAAACTAGTGTTTGAGGGTGTTTATCAATACGAACATATTTTGTGATTTATAACACATTTATTCGTTATAGGAATTATAATCTTTTGTTAGAGAATCACTATGACCTACCCAGTTTAAGTTATAAATATAAGTTTACAATTCTTCAAATAGTTGGTTATTTTAGTCTAACATTTTTTACAAATGGGTTATCAAAAGTTTTATTAGTTTCCCATAATATTGCAAAGTTGGGTTCATTGTTCATTAGGGTCTTTGTATATATTGTGCTTAATAATGTTTAAGATGTTTTTTTAAACCCTTAACAAGTTTAGGGTTTACTTGCATTTATTCATGAATTTATTATGGTTTATTCATGATGTTATATGCATTTAATCATGATGTTATTAGGGTTCACTTACGAGTTGATTGAGAAGTTAGTTTCATGCATCATATTATCCAGTGACAACACTTGTACATGTGATTTGCTCTAGTTATAGAATTATTTAGTTGCATTTTACTAAGTTTTACCCATGTTTGATTATTTGGCCATTGCGACAAGTATGGGCATGATATCAAACAATATTTGAGTTTGGTTATATATAGTACTTTATTTTTGTATACTTAGTATTTTATGGTCTCACCCTTTCTTATAACTCCTAAATACTAAAACTTTATCTAGTCCTAGAGTCTCTAATTTTAAATTTCTTCTTTCTCTATTATAGATGTTATCCCCAATATGTAGTCTATTTTCTCTTAGCACCTTGGGGATTGCACCACCTTCTCCTTGCCTTTCCTCTTTCACGATCTTAGAGTATTTTATATCTCAATTATCCAGTAGTTGTTTTCTTGTTTTATTTCACTACATTTGTTTCTTCTTTGACATCTATAGATACTGATATTCCACATTTTTCAACTAAAATTTATCCCATGTAGAGAATCTATACATACAAGGACTTGTTGGTTAAACTCTAAATGTAATTTCTAATGTATTGATTACGCCATCTATAACCTCACAAGGGATTGGTAAGATCACTTCTTGTCTAGGTAGAATAAAGATTGTGAGTATATTATGTGTTTATTTGTAATCTATTTATTATACTTCTTTACTATTGTTTTTTATATTCTTTCCCTTTGGACCAATTATTTGGTGCAATAAAATAATTGTCAAACACATGGGTCAAAACCACAAAGAACATTATAAGATTTGATATATGGGATAGGGATTGGATACTTATAGAAATTTCCCTACTCCATTCTATATTTCCCATTCTTCCTATTAATTCTTTTAAAAGGTAAAAAGCAAATAAAATAAGAAAATAGCCATAAAAAATTCACACTTATCTTCTTATTTTTGGTGAAGTTTTCCAAAAATTGATCTTATAGTGCTTTACAAAGGTCTTATTATGTGTCATACCATATACTAGGTGATCTAGATGCTTTTTTTCCATTGTGGAGCCTTCATAGATGGTATATTTCTTCCATGCTATTGATTTAGTTGTGTATCTTACCTATAAGTATTTAATTTTGCTTATGGCTAGGCTACTTTTATTCGTGGAGGATATAGTCAAAAGTGTTATAGTTTTGTAGAAAGGGCTCATTTGTAGTGCCATTTTTGTGTGTTAAATCCTTCATCTAATAAGATGACAACTTATTTTCATGGCCAACTTAATCTCCTAATATGGTTGGTCCAACTTTACAATATATCTTCATGCATCCTACTTAACAATATCTTTTATCTTCTCATTAGAAGGAAGAGATGGAAATTATACCCATGCATCTAATTTCATTATTTTGATTGTTCTATATCGCTATCCATACTCTAGCTCTCTAGGATTTTGTTCCACCATCTAAATTATCTCCTCTTCCATCATGATATCAATAATAAATATCATAACTTAATGTGGGTATAATTTTGCATATCTTCATAGTAGAGAACCCTAATATCACTTTTGAAAATGCTCTTTCTATATCTAACCTGTATGGGTTTTTTTAGTATCATTCACAACCATCAATAGCTTGCACTCACCTATAAGAATACAAGAAAAATATGTTGTAACCATTGCTTCATAAGGTCACAGTTAGAAGGAAGGAATTGAAATTCCTATCTATTCTATATAAAATACAATTGTAGTACCACGATTCTATAAATGCCTATCAGTTGTATGACATAAATGTTGTAGGCATTGTTTTGTAAATGCCTAGCTCCTCTATATGATGTAAATTTTGTTGTCATTGTTGTGTAAATACCTATTTGTTCTATACAATGAAAATGTTGGAGACATTATGATATAAATGTCAATCTCTTCTATATGATGTAAATGTTGTTACTATTGTATAAACTCCTATTTGTTATATATGATGTAAATGTTGTAGACATTGTGTTGTAGAGTCTTATCTCTTCTATATGATGTAAATAATGTTGCCACTATTGTGTAAATTCCTATCTATTCTATATGATGTGAATGATATATCCACTATTCTATAAATGCCTATTTGTTGCATATATATCATTTCTAGTTATATTGTTAATGCCTATTTGTTCTATATGATGTAAATATTATAGTCATTGTACTATAAGTGCATATATGGGGTTTTTAGTTATATTGTTAATGGCTATCTATTATATTGTTAATTTTTATTTGTTCAATATGATGTAAATATTGTAGTCATTGTACTATAAATGTATATATGTCATTTCCAATTTATGTTAGTATAAGCTTGGAATAATAATATTTTGAGTTGTAACAATTGCGTGGCCATGACAAATATCATACCCCAAGCCTTAACTCGCACAAAATTGTACGCAATCCCTCTTCAATAGATATAAAACCCAATTTATTTCTTCTTTTCCTCTTGATACATTAAAATATGAACATATAGTCATCTACTTTTAAGAGCTACTACTATCAACTCAACTGAATTCCATTTTCTTTTGCATTCCTAGTTCTTTTTGTAGCAATGTGCATGGGAAACTTAAGGAATTTATGGATGGTTGAGTCAATTTAGGAATCCAATGTATGATTGAATTGTACATCAATATTATATTCACCTTCATTGCAAACCACCTCAGTATTCCTAACTAAACTCTACATTATCTCCACCATCCCAACCTCCACAATCAACATAGTAATGTACCATTTTAGGTACAATCAATGTGGGTGGTGGAGACGGGAAGGAAAAAAAATTATGTTCTTTGTTGAAATGTAAATCAATACCCAAAATCATATCTCCATCCACCAACCATGATGGTTGGGTTGGTTGAAACGAAAGATTAGGTTCATCTTCCATTTTATCATGCTAAGTTTATGCCATGCCATCACACAATTGATCACTCACTTTTTGTACAACTGAATCATTACGAGTACTTTGAGGTGAATCATACATAGTTTCATCTTTCAATGATTTGTTGTCATAGGATGCAATTTATCATTTACAATATTGAATGGCAATGTGTTGGAAACTTCTACTAGTGAAACATCAAGCCTAGATAGATTGAGGATGGTTTGCCTTGCAGAAGCATTGTCATGTATTTTGAATTGAAACATGTCATTGGGATGCATGTCCTCCACAAGTGCCTCTAGATTAAGGGGCCATATACTTGTTCTCTTGAATCTTGTGATTTTTTCCACTATCAATGTTTTTTAAATGATTGCTACCTAATTTTTCCAATTATCCCCTCTTTATTTCAATGTTTGGAAACCTTTCTAGCCACACTACTCTTTTAGATTTGAATTATGATTTAAATATCAAAAATACACTCACATCGAGGGTTTGTATTTTATGTGATGTATGCACCATAAATATAAGCAAATCAATCTCGACATCTTTTCCTCTTGGATAGTTGTAATGACAACATGTCTTCCACGACTATAAAAAGATAGCAAGTGCCTATTTCTGGGTGACACACCATCAAGAATTGACCATGCAAAGTGATGCAACCAATTCATAAAAGTTCCTTTGGTCATCCACCTGTGTGTTTTTCTTCCATGCAATCACCCGATTCATAGTCACCAATGTAATTTTAAGCTACTATTTACCCTTAAATAGATAAAACCCTAGTATGCTTTGTTTAGTAGCATTAACACATCACATAATGGTTATTCATTCCCAACTCTTCAAAATGATGTAAGATACACTTCTACTACCTCTTTTTTCCAACACCCTCATGGCATCATTTCTCCCTACCTGAATACCAATTCATCACAATACCATATTCATTGCTTGGTCCATATGGATTTGTATCGTAGGCTTTGGACAATGTCGTGTAGAATACAAATACGAAAACATGGTTGGGCTCAATACCATTTCTTTGTCAATGCCTTTTGTTTTGCTCAAGATGACTTTAGGATGATTCCTTTTAAACCCAATCCATCAAGACCTACCAAACAACCCATCCTTAAATGGGTTTGGTCTAGTCTAACATATTTGAGCAACCTTTGTCTTGAGATTGGTAATCTCAAGGTTGTAGCCCACTACAACCATCTCTTTACACCAATCCACAACCAAATCCTCTTAATTTTTTTTCAACATACTTGGAGGACCTTTCTTTGATGTTGATGTTGTTTGACCTAACTAGTTGATGAGAGTGATTGTCAAGATTCTCCATTTCTTTGCTATACTCCTTATGGATATCCCATTATCCTCAACATATTGAAGAGCTCCATCCATGTCCTCTTTCATCTACTCTCAATCTATTCATATTTATTCTTCTTTATTGAAATTGCACTCATCTAAACCATTGCCTGAACTAATTACAAAGTTCTCTCAGTATGAATGCAAGCTTCTTCATTTGTTGGGAATCTAACTCCTCCTTTATCTTAAGGAAAGGTTGTCTTCAATCTTTTTGTGTCATATTGGGTCCTCGTTTGAGCCATGTTCTTCACCTACAAAGATATACAATTGATACATTGAGTGTTAGAAAAATAAAATAGTCTTCACCACATCAAAACAAACACCTTTGAATAATAGTTTTGAAATTTAGAATCTTTTGAGTATTTTTTTATAAAAAGTTAACAAAACAAAAATCCTCAAGCAATGCCCAAAAAAAAAAAAAACCTCAAGCAATCAACTTAAAATTCCACCAACCATTATTGTGGTTATAATATAATGAGTGATGGAATCAAAATTTGTTATCACGGAATCTAGCAGCGCTCGTTCCACGGATAACCCCCTATGAAACTTGTCCATTTCCTAGGTTCGTGAAGTTCAAGCACGCAAAACGAGGTGATTTTCAAGCCACCTCAAAATGCGTTCCAAAGCCTCAAATAGTCAGTTTGAGAATCCCCCTATGTTCGCCTCGTGAAGACCATCGAAACAAGCTCCTTCGCGAAGTCTCACTGTTCATACTTAGTTAAATTGTGAAATATGCAGTTGCACTAAAAAAGTGCACTCTTGCTCACAAGCCAAAAATTGGCTAAGTGTTGAAAATGCAGTGGCGCCAAAAATCAGCGCCCCTGCATGAAAGTGATTTTCTAAAATGTGCAGAAGCGCTGAAAAAGTGCGCTCTTACACATGGTTGCCAGACTTAGCCAATTTTTGGCTCAGGCGCACTTCTTCATGTCTTTTACATTTTTCGCTTATCATGCCACTTTTTATGCCTCAATTAATTGGGCGACTTGAGTTAAGTTTTTGTGTTTCCCTTTCACTTAAAAGTGATTTTATTGTTTCATTTTCATTGTTTGTTGTCTTCAAACTTCATTCCTTCTTGTTGGGCGAAATCTTCTCAAGCTGCAAAACATGTTTTTGGAGAAATTTGAAGTTCCTCTTCAACCAAGTTTTCTTCTCTCTTTTTGGTAAGTCATTTTTCTTACCTCCCTCTTTTCCATTCATTTTTAACTTTGTTTTAAGTACATTTTAATGGTTTGTAAATGCGTTTTTCCTAATTTCTTCACACGTTTTTCTTCTACCCACACGTTTTCTTTATTTCGCCATATCTTTGGGGTCTTGTTAATTTGTGAGGTTGTTTTCCTCTTACCCTAATCATTTTTGGAACATCATCACACAATTAAACTTTCATCGTTTGTTTTGGCATGGCTTTCTTCTTTGAACGTGTTTTTCTCCTTTCGCTCATACTCCCACATTTTTATATCTTCTCACATCGTCCTTCTTGATGATTCTATGCGAGCAATGAAAGAAACTCACATTTTGTGAGTAAAATTGCATGGTTTTTGTTCACTTATGAAGTGGCGATGAAAGGAAAGTCAAATGCAATCCAATACAAGTCGTTAAATGTTGATTTTAATCCTTTCAATACTTCCAAATTTCCAAAGCGTTGTTCTTAGAAATCATTATATTATGTTTTCATTGTTCTTCGCAAATGTTAAAGCGATCAATTTCAACGCCATATCAATTGCCAACATCACAGTGAAAATTGTCATGGCGCTGAAATTCAGCGCCCTGACATATTTCTTGAAGTTTCAAACTCCCAAGTGTAGAGGTGACAAACAAGTGCGCCCTGACATAATGCATTTTTTCCTAACACTCTAAGTGCAGGAGTATTGTTTTTCAGCACCCCTGCACCAAAGTCAGTTTCTTCAAAATGCAAGGGCATTGATTTTCAGCGCCCTTACACTTTTCACAATTTTCCCCTAAAAAACTTCAAACTTGCCAATTTTGTCTCGAACCTCGCTCCTTCCACTTTGTGCATCATTTTGCATGCTTTGTCATCTGCTCCACACTTGCTCATCATCGTTGCTCACCTCACGCATTCCCATGTTGTTTAACGACTAACATTTGTTCTAACTCCACATCTTGCAGTCTTTTTTCAAGATCCTCAAAGTTGATTGTTCAAAGATGTAGTTGCTCTCATATTACTACCAGAAAACCTCTGTCTTCTTCAAAAGCAAAAGGCAAAATGAAATATAAATATCAAGGTGTCTATCTGCCAACTGTAGTGGTCTCCAAGGTGGAAGAAATAAAAGACACAGAGGTTGGCCATCAAGACTTGGTTGATTTTGCAGAGAAAACTGAGAAGAAGCCTCTTCCTAATCTGATGAGAGCAATTGCACACAATAACCTGCATTTGGTAGCTATGTTCCCTACTGTTGCACACAATATGAAATTTGTCCTTCAAGTGGCATCCCACTACATCAGGGAAAGCAGAAGTGTGATTGATTCTTCTGGGCACGAGATTTTAAGACTCGACCCTGATTTCTTTGATATTGTGTTTAAAGTTCCTCAAATGGAGAAGTACATTGACATCTCTATACAAAAAGCACAAGAAGTCTTTGACGTTGATCCCAACAAGGCTAAAAACCTAATAAATAGCCAATGGTTGAAGAAGCCTAGGCAAATTGTTTCCAGATGGCCAAAAGGACTCCTGCGAAGTGATTTCAAAGATGATGTCAAAGATATGATCACATTTTTAAGTAGAGTGAAGGGCTTTCCTGAATCATCCACTTTTCATGATTGGATGTATGAATACATCAAGATTATAAGAAGACAAAAAGTTCACATTGACTAGGGGAAACAGATCAGCGATGAAATACATGAGCAACTGATCAATACACCTTCTACATTAAAATTCTATATGACTTCTTATCTGGTGTATGCAACAGTTGTAATGAGGCAATTTCCAGGTCTGTCCACAAAAGGGAATCGGATGTTGGTACATATGTATAAATTCTTCAATCAACTGGAATTGAAGGAAAGCTTCCATTATTTCAGGCAAGTTATTGATGCTTTCTTCGCACCTTTGCTTTTCAATTTTGATCTAGCTCTCGAGAGGAGAAGGGTATATGATGAGGCCTATAAGGCAGTAAGTAAAGTTGGATGCTTATATCTGCAATTCCCAACATTTACTTATTTGAGAGTAGGGTGCTACACTGGCTGCCCTTACATGCTGCCACGATATCCTTCGGACAAGTGGGTTCTCATGGAGATGTGTAGATAGCTGATTTTAGTGCATAAAGAATGAAGAAATAATCACAAGTGTGGATTCAAGTTTCCACTAACAATCGACAGATATACTATCCCAACTGTACAGAAATCCAAATATGTTTATGTTGGGATGCAAATCATGACAATCAAGACCTACAGGTATAGGTTTGATTTTGATTACTGGGATGTCAGAAGGAAATTACAAAAGGTTCATCATAACAAGTATCATTTTGAAGACATCTGGGTTGATTGCAGAGATGAAGAAGCCATTTGCAAAATGAATTATTGTAGGTTGACTGTGCAGCAGATCCAAGACCTTGATATTGCTAACCTACTAGAGGATTTGACAGATCTTGGCAATATCATGAATGTTGTCTATGATGAACAAGAGGTTTCTAAAAGGCCGTTGCCTGCAATTCAATGGTCTAGGAAAGAAAGTACTAGCATGAGAGAGAGATTGGCACCAATCCTATCCAATATTGTAGAATGGTTACATAAGCATGGTTTTGAAATGAAAAGTTTCATAACAGGTTCAGAAGGAGAAGAATCTAAAGCAGAAGCTCGCCGACAGCAAGAACTCTGCATGAAAAATAAATCAGCAGTTGTTCCCACTTCTTCACAAAGAGTTCCTAGGATCAAGTTTATTGTTGGCAAGAAAGATACCCAGTCCATCCCAAAAAGAGAAACCATGGAATTCGATCCATCTCGCTCTAAAGTTAAAAAGGTTGTTCCAGAGGAGATAGATTTCAATGAAGAAGGTACTTCCAGTGATCAATCAGCTGAAGATGAAGACTCAGCAGAAGCAGACTCCGATGTAGAAGAGGTTTCTGAAAGCAGGCAAGAGTATGAAGAAGATTCTGAAGAAGAATATGAAGGTGATTCCGAAGGTGAACTAGAATCGGAGAGACAAGAGGGTGATCAACAGGAACCCAGGCATGATCAAGAAAGAACTATGTCTCCACCTAAGAATGTGGTTGAGGAAATTCCTAGAACGTCATCGCCTGTGATTTCCAGTGTTCCTCATACCCCTCCAAGCTCAAGAACTCCACCTCCTATTCCCTCATCACCCATTCCTACCACATGCATTCCTACAGTTGAGATATCCACTATTCCTGCAACATAAACCCCACTTGATACTCCCTCGGTGACAAGCATTCATATGGTTGATATATTGTCAAGTCCTCCATCATCCATTCCTAGCCAGTCTTCACTGACGTATGATATCACTTTTGAAAATGAATTCAATCGTTTCATGAATGAGTCAATGCACGATTAGCTCAATGTGCAGTCTACAGGAGCAATGATGACAGACACTTCTTCTATTATCACGTTACCCATGGTAACTTCAGAGGTGCCAATGACTTCAGAAGTGACAATGACGATTGAGTTGACAATGAATCTAGAAGTTCACACCTCCTTCCTTCCCCCTTGGCTGATATCTCAAGTATTGAAGCAGAAGAAACAAATGATTTCTCCAGAGGAGCTCGACCTCGAAGAGATAGTCCCACCAAAGGCTAAAGGGAAGAAAAAGGCAAAAGTATACTCAAGGCTAAATGTTGACAAGACTGGCCATAAGTATGCAAAGATTGGCATACCACCGCAAGAAGAAGGAGATGTCAATATGGAGGACTACATGGTAACAAGAGTCCAGCTTGGCAAGGTTACCAATGAAAGTGCAAAAGCAGATGCGCAAGTGACATTGGATATCTTGGCTGGAAGACTAGATAAAATGGAGCAAGCTTGCAATATGTACAAACAAAGGGCAGAGCATTATGCCACTATTGTAAAGAGACTTGCAGGATCTCCAACTAATGCACAACCGCTGGCAGTGGTAAGTATTGAGGACCCAACTGTCAAGAAAGCTGAGAAGTTTGCCTCCAAAGGCAGGGTGTTGTATGATTTCATTGAGAAGATCATAGAACACGGATCTCATATCATAATTGTTGCGGATGAGAAAACTACTTTGTTGGCCAAGCTCACCATAGAGCTTGATAAAGAAAAAAAGTGTGCTTTCCCAGGAGCGCAGAGATATGGAAAAGTGTCTGTTGTCATGGTCACAGATGAAGCAAGTAAAGCTCAGTAAATTGGTGGAAGTCGGGGTAATTCCTGACAAAGAAAAGTTCATTGAGGTAAGAGAATCCTTGAAACATCGAATTCAAGTAATTCAATCTCTTACGAAAGATCTCCACCAAGTACAGGAAGATGTCGAACGACATTGTGTTATTCTTGAAAAAGGTATCAAGGAGTTGCCAGGACAACTTCTTGAGGAAAATCGTATCTTCCTGCCAGCCATAGAAATATCCCAGATCTTCAAGGAAGCCATCATGAAGATGATTGACAGCGCAGACTTTTCAGAAGCCTCTCTAAACATCATTTGTGATACAAGGCTCACATTGGATAACCTGAAAATGCATCTTGACAGGTGCAAGAAGGTTCGCTCATCTATCATGAGATTGATCACGAGAATTCACACCATTGTGGATTACACCGTTGGTCCGAATGAGAAGTTCGTGTAGGAGACCAGGAAGAAATATGAAGACTTTCGTGCCCAAAGCAAGGAAACATGAAGAAGGTTCTTGATCTCTAGTGTTAGAAAATTTCAATGCATCCTTTTATGCATCTTGTAAATATTTCCTGACATCTTATATGTCTTTTTGTAAATTGTAATTGCACCAAGTTCGAGATGTAATTTCATT
The DNA here is from genome assembly GCA_007258455.2 of Sequoia sempervirens. Lineage (NCBI taxonomy): Eukaryota > Viridiplantae > Streptophyta > Pinopsida > Cupressales > Cupressaceae > Sequoia > Sequoia sempervirens. The sequence continues at coordinate 16,082 of VDFB02301044.1, forward strand.
AAGAAAAATTATACTTTGACTTTGGTCAAAGTTAGGTGAGATCTCCTTAAATCGCTCACCCAACTTTCCTTGATTTCCTCAAATTAGATTCCTAATTTTTCTCATCCCTCTTTCTATATAATGTGAGGGATTTCTTTTGCATTGTTCATCCTTTAGTATTTTGCAACGAAGTGCTGCCGTTTTTGAAGCAGAATTATGAAACTTTGAGTTCATACTTTGTGAATGAAATTTGATCAATAAAGAAGAAGATTACAAACCATACTTTGTGTTGGATTCAATAGTCTTGTGAATTGATCTCATTTGGTGGTGATTAGCTTATGGAATATGAAGGACTCTAAGTAATTCGTGTAAATTTTGTGTTACATCCTTTATTTAGATTTACATTTGTGTTTTGTTTATCTTTGGTTGAATGATCTACAAGACTTTGTGCTTGTAATTATTCATGCTCTTTGGATACTATGGTCGGATGATCTACAAGACTTTGTGCTTGTAATTATTCACGTTCTTTGGATATTTTGGTTAGATGATCTACAAGACTTTGCACTTGTAATTGTTCATGTTGTTGGAGGAATTGCTGCATCTAAGAAGACTTTGTGCTTCTAATGTGATGAACAACACACCTATCACAAATCCACCATTGATAAAGCTATGGAACGACTTTGTGCCTTCGTGAGCTTTTCCTTTTATTTTACTAGTTTATTGTTAATCACTTCTGGTACCTCTACACTTTGCTTTGACAAGATAGAGGTATTGGCATTACTGCTTGTTGATTGTTTAAAGTTATTGTGAATTGAGAACTTCCAATAGTAAAGCATTGTAAACATCTCCTCTGAAAAAAGAGAGAAGGATGAATGTGACACACTCCCCCACTTCGTACGTATTGTGTACATTTTGTAATTACTTTGTTTGTTTTACTATCGCTTATGTCAGCAGTAAGAAGGGCGCCTCCCCTTTCTGAGAGGAGAGATTTACATCTCACATAGCTGTGGTTGGAGTCCTAGTTGTGTAATCTATCGAAAATCTGATTACATAATTTTCACCCAACAAAATTTCAATATCTTTGGCAAACAATAAACTATTTTTATACTATTTGCTGGTGTAAATACAGTCTTGTACCTAGTTAATTCTTTACTAGTGGACTTATTTGCATGTTAAGTTTACTTAGGTCCAAGGAAGCAATCTTTCTAGAAGGCGTTAGTTGTCATTAGATCTTATCTTATCTTTTGATTTTTAATACATGTGTCCTAGGTAGTTATGATATGTTGTCACATGACATAGGATTAAAACACTTATAATAATCATGTTTAATCCTATGTATCACCTTGGCTATATAACCAAGTAGTTCTAAAACATTTTTCATATTGAATTCTATTGGATTTAATTACATTGCAATCTTGCGCATTGCATATTGATCTTTTTAGCGCTTTCATGAAGTTACTAGATCTTGGGTGGCTATAATCTTAAGAAAAATCTTGCATGGTGTAGAGTTATTCTATACCAACTCTTATATGGTATCAGAGCTTGTGGGATTGCTTCGTTTTAGCATTTATTGATAGATCTAGGTTGAAAATTTTGTTAGAGCTTGAAAAGCTAAGTATTATATTCTGTTGCATTGAATGATGACCTAGAGAATCAGAAATGCTTAAAACAAATACCAGATTTTTTGGTTTACTCTTTGTGGATTTCTATTGTAGGTTCAAATTGGAGCTTGCTGGTGCAAATATGAGTTCACCATTGAGTTTAGGGTGTTCGAGAAAGTTAGTTTTTCCTTTTGTTTCGTCCAAATTGGACATATGAGGCTAGATTTATGAGGGTTTGAAGCTAAAAAGTGGTTGCCAAATCCAGAAGCTAGCTATAATTTTGGAGCACTTTGGATCAAATCCAACCCTGCCATCATGTCTAGAAGGGCCAAAAACCCTAAGATCAACTGTCAAAGCACAAAAATCAGACACCTTTACCTGGGTCTTAGAGAATTTTTTTTCCTATTCATTCGTACAACCTCTATTGCAATTAGAGGAAAAAAATATCGTGGTTGGAAGAAATTTTTTTATCCCACAGGTGGAAGAAAAAAACTATAAGGTCAAAAATATTTTGTTTTCAATAGTTTTATTGAATTTTAATTTTTAAAAAAATTGAAAAAATTATACAGATTTTTTTATTTTGCAAGTCGTACCTGCGTCAACGGGTACGACCCTGTGCAACCTATAGCAAGTGGTGGAAGATGTTGAAAATTGAGGTAATTATGTAGCTTAATACTTTGTAAAACTATGATATTTTTGATCTAATTAAGTATTCTTTGTGAATGATTATCTCGTTAGATTCATTTTACCATGTATAGAATGAAGATAAAAGGTTATCAAAGAATAAGACTAGAAGATTAGAAGTTACACAACATATACCGTGGAAAAACCCTTGCAGGAAAAAACTCCACCAAGAATCAATGTATTATTTAATCTCATAATAAGATTACAATAATTCCAATTCTTTCTTGAGATGCTTCTTTTACCTTCAACAAATCTTCTTCACAACCTGCAATAAAATCTGATGAAACTCTCTTTAACTTGCTTGAGATAAATAGACAATAATGAGCATTGTAAAGTCCAAAGAGTTAAAATTACAAAGCACAAAGCTTATCTCTCAAAAACCTATGCCTATTCTTTGCAAGTAGAGTTCTACCATGAAGAAAAATGTCAAAACAAGTCCTTCATCCATTTGGGCATCCCAAAATGAAGTCATAACTCAACGTTGATTCTGAAGATATCTTTCAAGCTTATCCTCAAAGTTGGCGCCCAAGAATGGGCCCACCTAGCTCAACCTTATAAAATATCTTATCATGCAAAAGTGTTAACTCGAACATGCCAACTTGGGTGCCCAAGGTGGGTCCAAGTCAATCTATGTTAACTGAAACATATCTCTCCATCAATTCATGTAAACAAGATGCATGATTGATCGTCCCCACTTAACTGAATGTATCACCTATTATTTATCATGCAACTCAAGTCATTAGTCATGCATTCCAAGTCAACTAAAGTCAACTAGCATTCAATTGAAACTAACTACATGCAACTAAAGATAACTGAACTAAACTGAACTGAAATAATATGAATTGAACTGAACTAAACTAAACTTCATGCATGCAAACATCAATCCCTCACTTCTAGGATCTTTACATGCATTACAAAAGTGTTATCTTTTTCTCCAAACAATTAACTTAACTCGAGGTGGGTTCCACCTTCCATGTGGGTGCCCCATGTGCTCCTATTATTTAGGAACTCATATTGGACACCCTCACATGTTCCTATCATTTAGAATTAATTGCAAATGTCAATTAACATGATTATTTCATTCAAATTTAATCTCTTTCTAATCTAGTGTTGGGGAACACTTTCCAAGGACTTAAGAGATACATGAAATAATGTTTAGGATTGCAATTAAATGACATCCTATTTCCAACAGAAAAGAGTTCCACATGGCACACTACCAGTGGTCTACCAACTGACCCCACATTCCTTCGGCCAATGGCGAGAACCAAATGTTTTGCCAAAGTTTGAATATTTTTTCTACTCGTTGTGAAACCAAGATTCTAGTGAATATTTCGTGCATCAGAATATTCTGACTAAACATGAGATAATTCCAAAAGCGACGGACTCCAAACCATCAAATTTAATCACCTAGTATGATGACATCAACATTCTTAAAAAAAATTGCCCCCCTCTCCAATGCACTTTTCATTTTGGAAGGCAATTTTCAAATGCCCATAACTTAGTCATCCGACCTCCTTTTTCAATGCTTTTTATTTTATTTGGGGTGGAATTTTGTGCTCTACGCATTGGTGTAGTTGGTTTATGATTTTGGTACCTTTTTTCCATAAATTGCAGATTCTCATAGGTGTTGCTAAGTCATTCTAATTTTTCAAAACTTTCAAAGCTCTATTCTTGCTCCTATGGTAACATTTTTAGGTGATTTTTTTTTAAAGTGCATAATTTTTTGTGTACGTTCCAGTTATGGGATCAAATTTTTTTCATCTTATGTAAAAATTTTACTTTGATCTTGTGGCCAAATTTAGAAATTTGTATGCAATAAGATCAAGACCACTTTGCTATTGTTTGCACGTGGCACCTATAATTGCAATGAGTATAAAGTGTCACAAATCATATCTTGCTTGGGGGGTTTCTTGATTGAGTAATTTGGAGGGGTAGTCTTGCAGTGGTTGATTGCTTTCTTTTGCTTGGTTTGTGTTCTTGCAATGGGGAAATCACAAATTGAACTCCTAACTCCATATAATTATGCTACATGGAGAAAATCATTATGGAACTATCTCATGGGTAAGTGTCTAATTGTTAAGAAAATGTGTCTCAACCTTGTAATTACATAAGTTATTGTTGATATATAAGGTATTGTTCAATCGACGACAAGGAGGGGGGGCATGGGGGGATCCCCCCCAAAAGGGGTATGAGGGGATCATCCCCCTAGCTAGTTCCAACTAAACAGTTTAATAAGCAAGGCTATTTTCAGCTACAAAGATAACAACAAAACAACGTCGTTTGCAACAAATTCTTCATTGTTTACATCAATACAATACTATTTTAGACTAAACAGTTACATTTAATGACAAAAAATGCCATTTTCCAACAGAAGACTCACTATTTTCAATTACTCATTGTTGTTTCAAGCTGTTTAGATGCTAAATGATAACATTTCAATTAAATGTTCACTCTTTTTAAAAACAAAACGAGTTTTTCCACAATGAACTAAAAATAAACAATGTTGTTTTTCTAGTAACAACTATTGTCTACAGCTTCTCATTTGTCAATTTCAAGCAAGACAAAAGATTTCTCTAACAAATTAAATAGCCCAATTTCATACATGAAAACAAAATGTCTAATATTCAAATCTTGAACACTTTCGTTACTAAAATTCAATGAGCATCTTAATAATATAAAGAATCTAAGTTTGACGTACTTGTCAATGTAAAACTTAAGCAAATTTATTGGTCAAGAGATAAACATAGAAGTTTCAAGTTCTAAGAAGAACTCATGCCTATTCAAGCTACAAGCAAATCAACCATAGATTGCGTTGGAATCAACCATTCTTATAGGTCAAGTGCTTTCTTTCTTAGCAACAAGAGTTATATTTGAAAATTCCCATATGGGCTTGCTAGTTTATACCATGCATACAGTTTTATTCAACATGCAAACTTATGTCTGTATCATATACATATTTAGGAACTATCCCATCAATCATTTAGATTGACCCAAGCAAGGGCTTGGTGATTCACAACTTAAAATCATTCCATCGTTCCTATCGAATGAGGTTGGCTTCACAAAACAACCGTAAACATATATATGTAATTTTTTAATGGAATTTGTTTAAGCCCTTTACCATTATCGACCCATCTGATAATGAGTATCAATTATTATTAAAAAAAGAAATACTGGGAATCATGCCCCTCCCACAAGATCACTAGTCGATCCTTTTCACGGATAATCTATGCTAAATAACATAGTCATTTAGAAATAAATTCCAATAGCCATTATAAGGCTAGCACCATCATGCAAAATCAAATGAAGGCCAAGCTATTTAAGGCTCTCAAGCCTTGGTCTAGCTCTACAAATAGCTGCTAAGGCTCTAAAATGTAATGGTTTTTCATACTAAGCAAGTTGTTGGCCATGCGACCCCCCACAAGGTGGTTGACATTGCTCATACATTCAACTCATGGCTAATTGAAACACATACAATGACTCACATTTTTACTATTCTATGAAAACATTCGATAAAATGAAGGAATACTTCTAGCATGTTTCAATAATGACAATAAAACCAAGTCTATTGCTAAAAGCGATCAATTTACCTCCAATTCGAGCTTTTGTGAAGTTTCCCTCAAATTTTTCCCTATTTTGAGTTCTTCCTCTCTGCTTTTTGCCTTCAAGCCAAATGATTTTCTTTCTTTGCTCTGCTTTTTTGCCAAGGTATCAATAAAAAATGGAAACAACATATTTTGCATGTTATTGGGCGTTGGCATTATTGTCTTGCCGCCAACCACTACTTTGTTTGAATATTGTCATTAAATTTGTGGTTGACCATGTCCTTCATGGGATCCCTTTGTGATTTTTCATTGATTTCAAACAGTTCGTTTTGGAATATAATCGGTTATCGAATTTGAATTCGATAAGAATATAAATATATGTATGTATGTATGTATATATATATATATATCTTATATAACTTCATTCATATTTACTATGTTCGTTCTTCATTTTGAATATATATATATATATATTCATGTGTAAATTGTTTATTTGGAAGAGCTTATAAGTTCCATATGCTATTATTTAAATTAAGGAACTTTAATTTCATCTCGAGCATCCATATATCCAAACTAAAAGAGATTTATTTTTACTTAATTTTCACATAATGAAATCTCTTATCCTTTTTAATCATTTTTTAAAATACATACTTTTGTTTTCTTCAAAACACAAAGTTTGAGTAGACAATTTAATCTACAATCCATTCATTTTCAATCACTGAAACAATTCAAGTCATGAAATTACATTCTTCCATATATGCAAAATAGTTCAAATGCAAGTTATCAAGCCATTTGTGGTGTGCACCTAGATTCCGACTAGCTTACTGTTCATTCCGGCTAAACAATCCTACTTCAATTGTGTTCTCGTCCTTTAACCTATCACCCTGCAAGTGCACACACTCGCACTTGCAAATTTATCAGTAACATTCAATTCCTGATAACATATAAGATCATTTTCAAAAGTTGGCATAGTCAATATCAGTCAACTTCTTTCATTCTATTTTTGAAAATTCCAAAATTTTCATTTAATATATATTGAATTTCTTCAATAATTCAATTTACCATACTCTAATAAATATGCAATGAAATTGGGTTATGACAACTCCGCAAATGAAACTATCACGTTGTGATTCTAACATTATTTTGGAGGATGTTAGATATACCTAATTCCAAGATTTTATCTTGTTTGGACAAGTGGTTTGAGAGATATCAATAACAGAGTTCAACCTAGCATATTATAGTCATTTTTTGTACAGTGTGTTTGTATGGGAGAATCTACACTTTTACGCATATGAGTTTTCAGCCATGCGGTGTTGAAGATAAGTTTCTAGACGGTATCTAGTTTGAGGTCTAGGTGTTAAGATGTGGATACATAGATGAAGGTTTTTGTTTTTAGGTCTTATATGGAGCCGACCTAACACATTTGATGTTTACTATGGTTGAATAAGTGTTGCTATCTTATGTGGAATCTATTATAGGTCCATACTGACCTATCTTAAGGTGTTTTGAGTTTTGGATTATGGAGTGTTGTTTAGATGATAAGTTTTGGAGCTGACAAGTTGTATTTTGGGTATTACATCTAATTAGGCCGACTTGATTGATGTGGATATATAAGTTGGATTGGTCTCAGTGTTTTGATGACATGTATTATGTGTGATGTGAATTTGAGCAGAGCAATGTGAGGTTAAGTTGTGAATGTTAAGTTGAAGATCAAAATTGTGTGAATGAAGAGTGAGGCAGAGTGTTGAATGAATGAAATAAAGTTTGTTATTGTGCTTCAATGGAACTGTATTCATGCATGTATTAGATGCAATTGTAACAATTCAAAATAGGTTGTGAGTCACCATCTCTCTTCTATCTTTTTCTTTGTGGATAGTGAGTCCACTTCCAGTGAACATTTATGGAATATACTATAACTAGTTATAATATATTGTGAGCTAACACTCATCGTGCTTTTTCCCATTTTGGGATTTCCACGTACAAATCCTAATGTTCATGTGTTATGTGATATTGTGGATGTTTCATACTTTTTTTCCTTACCACAGTTGAATATGCATTAGTGATTGGATGTTTAATATTTGCATGGTTTAAGAGAATATTGATTCACCCCCCTCTTAGTATTTTGGATGTTCAACAGGATATTCATTGTCTTCTAGAGATGGTTACTTGGGATGAGTACTTGACAAAGGTTATTGGTTTGTTTTGTGAGTCCCACATTTTAGATTTGGGAGACATCATTGATTGCATTATATTAGAGTAATAGGTTGTTTACTTAATTAATTTAATCATATTGATTAATTAATTAAGTCACCTTTACTTTATTTCACTTAAGCTAAACTTAGGAATTCTTTATTTTATTATTATTCCTAGGGTTTTCACCTATAGGGTTTGGATCTCCTTTTATAAGGATTGATCTTTTGTAATCTAATATACTGGTTAATGCATTTTTTTCTCCATGTTTGTAGAGCACCATTCTTGTGTCTTTAAATCTCTTTTGTGTGACAGGTTATTTGTTTGCAGATGTTCATTGGGATCTGTGAGGTTGGATTATCAACTTGTTAGGGTTAGAGATGGCAGATCTAACAATTAAATGCAGATTTTAATAAATAAAATAGAGAAACTAAAAAATTCACTTCACAGAATAAATCATAACACAGAATTTAACGTGGTTCACCCAATTTGGGCTACATCCACCAAACCGCAGCCATCCAATACTTTTATTATCCAGTGAAAAACCTATTACAATCTTGCGAATAATCACGTTTTTCATCATACAGTAATACCCATCCGAACCCCTTTTTACCAAGCTTAGAAGCTTCCAGATTTTAGGGTTCTACAAAATCGGATTTTTCCTTTTTCATTGATTTTTCCCTTTTTCGATCATCAAAGTAGTAGAAGACAAATCGAGGCCCAGAACTTCAAACCGGGCCCGCCCGAACCCCGGCGAGGACGGGGCCGTATGTATAGTATACCATGGGCTATATAGTATAGCATGATCAATCGCCACATACCAACACAACTTCTACATAGTATCAAGCTCCAAATTTGCAACTTCCTATTCCATTTTAAGGGATCTTGCATTGAAGCAATTTTTAGTACATCCAAAGTCAAATCAAACCTCTCCATTGAATCCAGAGCTGTCGGAATAGTTAAGATTGACCTTTGTTTTGTCAAAATTGGCTTCTATTTATCAAATTTGTGAGGGTTTGAAGAAAGGAATTTTTTGCCAAATCTAGGGGGTAGCTAGTTTTTCGGAGCACTTTGGGCCCTAACAAACCTCACCATCGCACTCAAAAGGCCCAAAACCCTAATATCAACTACCAAATCATTGAATTTTGTGCCAAGAATTTATGAGGCAAATTTTGCCGGAAGGTCATACGACCTTCCCAACACATGGATCGAGTAAATTAAAAAAATTTATTCCCATTTTTTTTCCTATAAAAATTACAAAAAAAGCAATTAAAAAAAAATAAAACCCTTTTAAGAGCACTAGCAGGTTTTTTTCTTAAAAAAAAAAAAATTAAAGTTTTTTTTGGGTAACAAGTACTAGGTACCGCCGACCTACCATATGGCAGGCGGCGACCCCTTGGGCCTCACCACCCTGTGGACAAGGCACAAAGGGGGTACGCCTCCCACCATTATGGTAGGGTAGCGGACCCTCCTTGGGCCCCACCCACATAAACTTTTATTAATTTTGTTTTTTTAAATTATTAATGTAAATTTTTTATTGTCTTTTTATAAATTTTTTTTTAAAAAAAAATCCAAATTGGGAAAATATGGCGACATCCATTTGGCTGTCAATTTTAATGTTGTATTTCTACTGTGATGGCCATATGGCCGTCAATTTTTTTTCTAGCAGACTATGTAATTGCCCTTTAAGGGCAGTTTTCTTCCAGAGGCCATAACTTTTTCCGACGGTGTCGAAATCAGGAAAACAAGATATCGTCAAAAAGAGGACTCAAGGCAATTTCCAGTGGTACAATTATTTTTTGGATATTTTTTCTCAAGTCCCTGTTATTTCCAATCAAAGTCAGATCTCCTTATCTGGAGTTGCCTTTAGTGTTTTTGGCATAACTTTTGCAAACGATGTCAAAAATGGGAAAACAAGATATCGTCAGAAAGCTAGTTCTGAGATCTTTGTAGTGGTGTAGGTGGTTTCTAGATTTGATTTTTTATTTTTTACAAAAGTCGTTCTTCTTAGATGTAGTCCTTTTTGGACCTTATGGGCTCACATTGCATGTATTTATCATATGTAAACACACTGAAATAAAGTGACTCAGCTTTGTATGTGTAGTATTGGGATTCTTGCACATCATATTGTTCCATTATTGTACTTGCAATATTTTATAAATTTCCATGTGGGGTTGATGTTTGCCTTTGTTTTCAATCATACCTTTGTCTAGTGAGTGTTCCTTCCATAACATCAGCTTCATGCGAGTGTGCCTTTGTTTGCACACCCTTTATAATTTGTTGGTACTTTCATATTTTCACATTCAAATGTTCTTGATTCTTCTTCATGCACTTCTTTCTGGTATTCAGTTTTAGTGTACCTATCATGACTCTCCCTTGTTAGCATTATGGGGGGGTTTCTACTATTGGTGATATTGCTTCCTTGGTTTTGTTGGAGTGAGCTATGTATTTAGTATGTGTTCCTATGTACTTTCAAATACAAAGTACATCAATGGTTGGTTACTTGTATTTCATTGAGATGGATCACTTACCATATGGAAACTCTTGCATTCAGGAGGCGACCTTCCATTTTCACTTGATCAGTTCTTCAAACTATTGTTACTTGTTCCATATGTATCTTTGAGTTCTTGATGTTTGCCTTGGTTTTCCATCAGATTCGAGTAGTGTCATTGGAGGCACTAATACAAATTCTTGTCTTCTTGATCGTCATAATCATATGTTTCAGTGGAGGTTCTTCTTTCAACATTTCAGCAATCATTCTACGATAGTGTTTGCAGCTTCTTCACGCTTCAGTGGTGTTTTTTCATGTTCATCCTTTGTTCCTATATTTTGGGACAATTTCTTCTTGGTTGGAAGCTTCTTCGTCCTGCACTCTTGTTGGAGGCTTCTTCAATCCTTCACTCTTGTTTGGAGGATTCTTTAGTCCTTCACTCATTCCTATTCTTTTTGGAACATTCTTGTTTGGAGGGTTCTTAGTCCTTCACATGTATTTCTCTCTTTTGGAGAGGAGTTTTTCCCACGAGGTTTTCTCCTGTTGTGAGAGATCTTTTACATTTGTACATGGGTACCTCATTCGGCCTAATTGTCGAGACCCATCTTTGCTTTCATGCATTTTTCCTTAGTTTTTTTGGCTTCTCCCTAAGTTCATCTTAAGGAGGGGTGTTAGAGTAATAGGTTGTTTACTTAATTAATTTAATCATATTGATTAATTAATTAAGTCACCTTTACTTTATATCACTTAAGCTAAACTTAGGCATTCTTTATTTTATTATTATTTTTGGGGTTTTCACCTTTAGGGTTTGGATCTCTTTTTATAAGGATTGATCTTTTGTAATCTAATATACTAGTTAATGCATTTTCGCTTCATGTTTGTAGAGCACTATTCTTGTGTCTCTTGATCGCTTTTGTGTGACAAGTTATTTGTTTGCAGGTGTTCATTGTGATCTGTGAAGTTGAATTATCAACTTCTACACATTCATCTTCTCTTTGTTAAAGATGCTCCTTCAATTGTTGTGAGGGAATTCTCTTACCCTCTTGTTCATTCTCTACATGATCTGTAACATGCCCATTATTCTACCCATTATTTTTACTATGATTTACTCACAAGTGAAAGTTTATACTACTAACATTATGATAAATGTTTTTTTCCCTTTTCATATGAATAACAAGATACACATTTGAACATAACCATTTCAAACTTTCCCATTGCACAATAAAGAATCATTTCAATAATTCAAGAACAATTTCACATTACATAATTTCACGATAATATTTCCCATTTTCAATTTCTCAATAAGAGTAGAGATACATGTTTACATTCATAGCTTCCATGAGCTCAATGATATAGATATACAAATAGAATACAATGGTATATATGTCGGACCCAATGTTGATGCATACCTCCTAGATGTCCCATCACTGGTGCATACATTCTAGGTGTCCTCAAACTGGTGCTACATCCTCAAATCCTAGTCACCAACTATATGAGGGAGAGCATCACTCAAGCACTATTCTGCCAACATAGATTTACTATGGTCCCCCATACATCTACCTAACTGGTAAGATGGCCCTGCCCTTTGACGAAGAGATTGGTTTGGTAGCCCCATAATCTTGACCTTCTTGAGCATCGTGTTGTGTTCTAAATATCTAGAGTTACCATGTATTGGCTACAACCTACATGTATGACCTCCTTGCCTAGAATGCAATCATGGATCATAGTAAACTGACAATACAAATAGTGGCTACTTACACTACTTTGGCCAAAGAATTCAACACCCAGTACTTTCGGTGAGAGTCATTTGTCCACCCACCCTTTACTCAATTTGGTATTTGACCATAAACATAACACACATTTCATCTAAGGTGATGACGTAACAAAATGTCCAACAAGATTATTCCCTTAACCATGGATTACCCTAACCCCAGGAATAACCAAGCCCATAACAAACTGATTACTAGGTTACACCCTTTTCCCATGGATTACACTAACCCCAAGTATAACCATGTAAATCATACATGCACACACACTAGAGTCTAGCTAGGTTACCCCCTTTCCTATGGATTTATCTAACCCCAAGAATAACCATGCTAACCTCTTAAGTTCAAAATGACAATTTCATAAAAGCACTATAGGATAGCAACATATTCCACATTTTAATTTTCATGCAATATCCATATATACTTAACGAATTAAGTATAGTTCTAATAGAATTTAAGCCACACATACTTCAACATAATATAAATATATTCCCAAATAATAGGGTTTCACCAATTCAAGACTCGATCAAGAATCACACAAGAATATTCCATTTTAGGAAATAACTAAGTTCATAAGAACACTTGCATATCATGCATTCCAAAATTATTCCAAACTAGGAAATAACTAAGTTCATAAGAACAAGCATATCATGCTTTCTAAGATTATTCCAAACTAGGAAATAACTAAGTTCATAAGAACAAGCATAACAAGCATTCCCAAACGCAATCTTTTCCAAACAAAGGCATTTATAATCAAATAACCTTTCAAGCATAAATAATAGAGGAATATAAATCATCATGCTTGGATATAAAGTTCCAACTTAATAAGGCCACTTTCAAACCTCAACCTCCACAACCACAAATGCTACTCCTTCAATGATCAACTAATCTCCCAACTCTAGCCTCCTCTCAAGAACTCTCAAAAAAATGTAACTCATAAACAAATCTCTCTCTCACAAAAACTCTCAAAATAGATGCTTGCACAAAAATTACACTAGAATAATAATAGAGAAATCAGAATGAAAAGTGTAACAAACGGTAGAGAGCACCTCTATATATACTTAAATTTGAGCATCATAATGCTACAAACAAGCTAACAAATCTGCCATCTTCCTATTCACATGCATCGACTTAGCTGATTTAAACTCTTGGATTGCAACACATAATAGTCCTTTTATTTCCAATCTCATAAA
>VDFB02301045.1:0-27649 GCA_007258455.2 Sequoia sempervirens
CTTCATGTTTGTAGAGCACTATTCTTGTGTCTCTTGATCGCTTTTGTGTGACAAGTTATTTGTTTGCAGGTGTTCATTGTGATCTGTGAAGTTGAATTATCAACTTCTACACATTCATCTTCTCTTTGTTAAAGATGCTCCTTCAATTGTTGTGAGGGAATTCTCTTACCCTCTTGTTCATTCTCTACATGATCTGTAACATGCCCATTATTCTACCCATTATTTTTACTATGATTTACTCACAAGTGAAAGTTTATACTACTAACATTATGATAAATGTTTTTTTCCCTTTTCATATGAATAACAAGATACACATTTGAACATAACCATTTCAAACTTTCCCATTGCACAATAAAGAATCATTTCAATAATTCAAGAACAATTTCACATTACATAATTTCACGATAATATTTCCCATTTTCAATTTCTCAATAAGAGTAGAGATACATGTTTACATTCATAGCTTCCATGAGCTCAATGATATAGATATACAAATAGAATACAATGGTATATATGTCCCCAATGTTGATGCATACCTCCTAGATGTCCCATCACTGGGTGCATACATTCTAGGTGTCCTCAAACTGGTGCTACATCCTCAAATCCTAGTCACCAACTATATGAGGGAGAGCATCACTCAAGCACTATTCTGCCAACATAGATTTACTATGGTCCCCCATACATCTACCTAACTGGTAAGATGGCCCTGCCCTTTGACGAAGAGATTGGTTTGGTAGCCCCATAATCTTGACCTTCTTGAGCATCGTGTTGTGTTCTAAATATCTAGAGTTACCATGTATTGGCTACAACCTACATGTATGACCTCCTTGCCTAGAATGCAATCATGGATCATAGTAAACTGACAATACAAATAGTGGCTACTTACACTACTTTGGCCAAAGAATTCAACACCCAGTACTTTCGGTGAGAGTCATTTGTCCACCCACCCTTTACTCAATTTGGTATTTGACCATAAACATAACACACATTTCATCTAAGGTGATGACGTAACAAAATGTCCAACAAGATTATTCCCTTAACCATGGATTACCCTAACCCCAGGAATAACCAAGCCCATAACAAACTGATTACTAGGTTACACCCTTTTCCCATGGATTACACTAACCCCAAGTATAACCATGTAAATCATACATGCACACACACTAGAGTCTAGCTAGGTTACCCCCTTTCCTATGGATTTATCTAACCCCAAGAATAACCATGCTAACCTCTTAAGTTCAAAATGACAATTTCATAAAAGCACTATAGGATAGCAACATATTCCACATTTTAATTTTCATGCAATATCCATATATACTTAACGAATTAAGTATAGTTCTAATAGAATTTAAGCCACACATACTTCAACATAATATAAATATATTCCCAAATAATAGGGTTTCACTAATTCAAGACTCGATCGAGAATCACACAAGAATATTCCATTTTAGGAAATAACTAAGTTCATAAGAACACTTGCATATCATGCATTCCAAAATTATTCCAAACTAGGAAATAACTAAGTTCATAAGAACAAGCATATCATGCTTTCTAAGATTATTCCAAACTAGGAAATAACTAAGTTCATAAGAACAAGCATAACAAGCATTCCCAAACGCAATCTTTTCCAAACAAAGGCATTTATAATCAAATAACCTTTCAAGCATAAATAATAGAGGAATATAAATCATCATGCTTGGATATAAAGTTCCAACTTAATAAGGCCACTTTCAAACCTCAACCTCCACAACCACAAATGCTACTCCTTCAATGATCAACTAATCTCCCAACTCTAGCCTCCTCTCAAGAACTCTCAAAAAAATGTAACTCATAAACAAATCTCTCTCTCACAAAAACTCTCAAAATAGATGCTTGCACAAAAATTACACTAGAATAATAATAGAGAAATCAGAATGAAAAGTGTAACAAACGGTAGAGAGCACCTCTATATATACTTAAATTTGAGCATCATAATGCTACAAACAAGCTAACAAATCTGCCATCTTCCTATTCACATGCATCGACTTAGCTGATTTAAACTCTTGGATTGCAACACATAATAGTCCTTTTATTTCCAATCTCATAAAATGGGTGAGTCAACTTCATGCTTGTGACAACATGACTCTTTTACTACGTCAAGGCCTAACAATGCATTGCTATAGGTTTCCTATTTTATTTGAAAGTTGACTAACCTCACAAATCTTTGTCATCTTTGCATTGACTGAGTTTCATGCTTATCATATGGCTTTACTTGGACATGGCATAGGTTTTAAACTTCTAATAATTTCCACATTCTATAGATTTTGGTACTACCTTTCATATATTAGCGCCCTTTATTTTTGTTGAGAAAATGTGTCTCAACCTTGCAATTACATAAGTTATTGTTGATAGAGAAGGTATTGTTCAACCAATGATGATAGGGGGCATGGGGGGATACCCCCCAGAAGGGATCCTAGGGGATCATCCCCTCAACTAGGAGTCCAGGGGGCAGTGGCCCCGAAAGACACATTTTATATACACTTTATTATTGTAAATTTGGACCGTTCATCATTATGTCTCATATTTCATGGTTGATATTTTCTTAGCTTGACTTTCCCTAGAAGGAAACCCTACTTTATGAGGGTGTTGCATTACAGCTGTGTATTGCGATGTATTTTGAGAGTCTGATAGCGACCATGTTGTCTCTAGATCTTTGAGTGGTGATACACCTGTGAGAAGCTTGCTCTGCAAGTATATTGTAATCAAGTTGTGATTGCTAAATAATATATTGGGCGACTTTTGGTGTGTGAGGTTTTTCTCCCGAAAGTGTTTTCCCCACGTAAATCATTGTGTTGTGGTATGCATGATATTCCTGTTTATTTTTATTTAATTTTTTGTAACTGTTAAAGACCTGTAAAAGTTTTGCATTATTCTGCTCTCAAGATTACTGTAGGAAGTTGTTTCACTACCTTAGCTTCCTTACAATTTTTGCGCAGTCAAATACTTTGTCAACAATGATGAATCAACATTCATTTCTACTTGCAACGTTTTAGTAGTATTCTCCTTTATCCATGTGCCACGCTTAAGTCTTTTTGAATTATTCTTACTATGTTTTATGCGTTGTAGATTAAACTTTAGCCACAATAATGTATATGACAAGGCTTACATAATGTGCTTTACTTATTACATAACACTTTTAGTATATCAAACAACAACACTTTATTATTGTGCTATGCTTTATTCAAAACATTTTAATATATGTCAAACAATAATATATATATTATATATATTTCATCTATAATATATATTAATATATACATATATATACATATATATATATTTATAATTATATCCACATGATTACCAATTACATTACTTTCCAATTAAATATATATATATATACATATTCATATTTATGTATATTAATATATATGTATATACATTTTCATTAACATAACTATATACATATATATTGTATATAACATTATTTCAATACCGATATATATTCATGTACTCATTGATTGATGTATATATATCGCATTTGTCCAATCGATATTCCCATGCATATAGGTTATCTATTCATGAGAATATGTAGGTATGTCTACCTATGTATACTCATGCACACATATACTCATATGTATGATTATAGTAGATTTGTACATATATACATATATACGTTCTATGTATACACTTCATTGATTAACATAATATAAATATGTACACACAGAGAAGAACATATTATCAACATAAAGAATTAATCACATACCCCCAATCAAAACATTCATAGAACAAGATCATAACCCAATATAGAACATTCGAAAACCCTGACAAAAGATTACTTACCATTTCCCGAACTATCTTAATCAACTAGACCAACTAAGAAGTGAGTGTGTGTATGCTCAATTAGGCTCATCAAGGTTGCCAGACCAAGTTCTCCAAAGTGATACTCCCCCTCTCTTCCAGAGGTTCAAATATATTCCTACATCCAATTTAGTACATCACAACAATAGTTAACTGATAACAATTCATATGCATCATATATTTTCATCTTCAAAACATTATAAAATATCAACTTGATTAAACATTCATTCATCATAATTCCATAAAGATTCATATACAAAACACAATCATAAATATATACATTAAAGCATTTTAACTATAGACATAAAAAAAGTCCTGATCGGTACTATGCATCCGATTTTAATCAACTAACACCATTTCTTCTCAAATCATCTCAAATTCATCAATTAATTGAATAATCAACATTATTTAATTAAATTCAGCAAATCCAACTATTAATCAAATAATTAAATTTATTGGATTAATTCACCCTTCTTCTAACTAATTTTTCATCGTATTTAATTAAATCATCTCTTAATCCTCTTATTTGATTAAAAATCAATCAAATCAAATGTCACATCTCCTAATTCTCTTCAATTAATTAATTTTGGATTAATTGATCCTAAATCAACTTTCTAATCATCATTATCAATTCCTCCAGCTTTTAACTCCTCAAGAGTTAAATCAAACCATGGTCAACTAACCAGGTTGCACATGAAAATAATTTCAATTATATTTAATTCATCTATTTTCCCTCAACAAGGCATATTCCAAGGAATATTTCTCTCAACAACCTCTCATTCAATTTCCCTCAAAAGGTTTTCAAAAGCCTATCACATCCTCTTAAATTTGAAATAATTCCTCTTACAACCTTTCAAATCCTATTACATCCTCTCAAATCTCATTCAATTCCTCTTACACCAATTTAAAATTCTCAACCAACAACATTTACTTCTCTTCCATCCTCCTCCACTCACACATTTCCCAAAATGTGCTCCAACTTCCTCTAACATAATTGTGACACTTGGCACATTCTTATTGACTTTCAATTTGTCCCACATTCACTAATTTCCTCCATTCTTCAACCCTTGGCTTCTATAAATAGAGGCATCATTTTCATAATATGAATCCACAACTTAGAGCATTATCATTATAGGCATTTCACTCCACAACTTTTCATCATTTCCAAGCATTGTAGCTAGATTATAGTCAATTTTACTATTGGATCATCAACAAATCATCAAGCTTATCAAATGGATTGGGAAAGGGCTTCTTTCCACATCAAAGGAGCACCACTCCCCCTATGGGATGGAGGTTTAGTTGATTTTATTTAGATTACATGCATTACTTTGTTAGTTTTCTTGTTATTTCATGTTTTCTATTGAATTTGGCTAAAGAATCTCATAGGGAACATTAGATTTGCTTTCTAACATGTTTGACACTTGATTGTTGGTATCTTGTTAGTTTGTACAGGTTTGGTGTTCACATTTTGGCGCTAGAAGGAGGGCTTTAGAACTAGCTTAACATGTTCAATTTTTCTTGATTTTCCCATTTTTTGTAGGTACAAGAACCCGACACCACCTTTTTGCAAATGCAACGCCGCAGAGTGCCGCTTTTGTTCCACAACACCGCTTTCACTATGTCGTGCCACATATGCACACCTTTGTCATGCCGCTTCTAATTTACCATCGCATTCGCACTCTTTGTTTTTTGTCTAACATTCTAACCACAGAGCGCCGCTTTTGACTTAACCAGAGCACCGCATTTGTTTTTCAGCGCCACATTTGAAGTTCAACATCACATATGTAGAAAGCAGGGGAGGACCAAACTTTGAAGACTTAAAAGCATTTTTTAATGCTCTTTGTGATAATCTTGGGATTTAATTTCTACATTTCATTTTCCAGGACCAACTAGATTCAATTCGGACTTAAAATTAACCTACAACTCAAGTTTTGTCAAGTTGGTTAAAATTGAACAATGAACTTCACACTCAAATTTGGTGCTATAAAAAGAACTCATTTATTTCCTTTGAGGACTAAAAAGAATTTGTGTTTGCTTTGTTTTGTAATGTTCTTTACAAAATCTTGTCATTCAAATGTATATGCACTTCTCTCACACTTCATAGAAATATTGAGAATCAAAAGCATTTTAGTGACATTAGGTTGTCTAAAATATTGCCTCCACATTTCAAATTTGGGTTGTTAAAATTGAACAAATCATATTAGTGTGAGAAAGAGACACTGTGTGTGCTCCCTTCTTGCGCTTTACGCGAACTGGGTGGTCGAATGACAAGTGTACTCCCTAGCTTTTGTTACCTTTAGAGGGGCCTGCCTAAGACCAATTTGAAGGCAAATCCAACTAGTTTTTCACTCGGTCTGGTATATAAATGTATAAGACTAAACTGTTAAGTCCTCATGGTATGTAGGTAGGCCTTAGCCGTACAATGTCTTTTGGAATGGAGTACTACTGTAAAAAGTATAAGAGCCCCTAGTAGGATTGATTAAAGCCTTTAGTGGCTTGTTGGACGCTTGCAAGGTTCCATGTCCTCGATTACCCTGACTAAGAACCAATTTGTATAGAATTCAAAATCCTTAATATTTGTTGGTGCAAGAACGGTCGTTCTAAAGTCATCCCACATACTTGCGTTTCTTTGTAGAGATGAAGAGTTTGTCATGGGAGATTCATGAAAACTCAAAGCTTGGCTGACCTATAGAAGTGAGTGTTGTGGAGGTGAGCCAGTGTGGTCAAGCTTCTAATCATCCACTCTGAATAAATGCAGTTGGAGAAATCCAAGTGGGAATTCAAAAAATATAGACATTTCTATCCTATGGTTGTGCAATCTGTGAGTCAGTTAAATACTTTGCTTGGATCCAAAATCTTGAAAACAAACATTCAACAAGGTCATCAAATTTCAAACCCTTTAGAAAGAGAAAATACCTTTGAAAAGTCCAATTATTACTGCTTGTCCCTAAGGATGCTATCCTTAGAAGGCTTCTAAATATTTGGGCCTATATCTCAATTTTCTCTCTCTAAAGTTAACATTAGCAAAATATTGCCTTGATTCTCTTGCTTTCCACATAACGGACTTTGTGGGATGAAAATAAATTGACATAGACATTCAGTTTGAAAAGATAAGCAAGAAAGTATTTGTGGTAAAAAGAATCCATTAACCAAAGATAAAAGACAATTGAACCCCACACATGTGCTTGTTCTCATGATTTCCAAAAAGGTCAAGATCCCAAAACAAAATTCTTTGTGCAAAAACTTCAAGTTTAGGTGTCATACTCAAAAGGCTATCAATAAATACATTAGGAAGTGCAACTAAAAACAACACCTCAAGATAAGCAAGAATTTCACAAGGTTTTATAGGCTCATTCCTTTGAAAAATACAGATATGTATGCTCAATTTGAACCACTTCTTGGTTGAAATTTTCTTAGAAGTATAGCATGTTCTTCAATACCTAGGTCTTGTAAGCAAAAGTCTCTCTAGGTTCACTTAGGATCAAAATCAACACTTTCGTCCATCCCCAAACATCAATCAAAACCCATCTCACAAACAACTCTTAGAATCTTGGAAAAAATCCTTCATGCTAGACATTTGTAATCCTTCAAATAAAAAATCATCTTGTTTGGCTAAGTGTGTGTGATGAATCCTTCTTCATACGTGCTTAGTTAAATTATCATCTTTGTGAACAATTTTATTCCAAGATAACATCCAACATCTTGGGGTTTATGAGTTCATTATCCAAAATCCAAATCAAAGTCCAAAACAATATCCAAATCAAATCCAAACCCAAGATCAAAAATCCAAAAATTCCTAAAGTATAGTATCCCTCCAAGGTTTCTTAAGAGTTGAATCATTCACATCATCCATCTTTCATTTATCTCATCACCACCATTTGATCCTTAACATCTTATACTCTCTTTTCTTAACCTAAATTTTAGATCAACCTAAGGAGTTAAATGTTTACCTCCCATGTTCCTGAAAGTTGATCCTTATTTTATGGTCCAAACTATATCTCAAACAAGAAAAACATGTAAGCAAACAAAGAAACATCCACTTCAAGTGACTTGAGTCAAACTGCACCTAAAATCAACCCCATCAGATCTAACAATCTCCCACTCAACCTTCCTCAACTACCACAAGATCTTCAAGAGGGAGGTTTCCAAGTGGAGGATGTCACCAACAATGTCCTAGGAATGACTCAAGACAAAATCATAGAGATAGTCCAAAATCTTGATAACCACAAGATTGTCAACATAATGATGAGACTTAATCCTTCACAATACATGTTAGCATTAGCAAAGGAAGAGGCTAAAATACCTTCCAATTATGATGTGAGCACTATTGTGGAAAAACCTCTTGGGATTATGCCACCAGTATCATTTACACCTTCTTTCCAAAATGTCATCCAACCCATCATACAACCAACATCATCTCATGCTCCAAGTCAACCTAGGGTTACCAAGGGAAATTCATTATTTCACATTCTTCAAACACATCCCCTTGTAAATAACCAAGAATTAGATGCAAACACCATCTTGGATCTACCAAATATTGTTCCTCAAGATTCAAAGCATCCTTACATCCCACTCATTTTTCATGACACCAACAATCCTTCCACTTTTGCCGCATCACTAGCATATTCTCTTGATACGCAAGTATCTCTCCCCATGACTTCACAAGGACAAGTGGGACTATTTGGACAAGGGGGAATCTTTGATCCCTCGTCATCACTTTCTCAAGCAAACACACCACCCATCTTCCCACCATTTCCCCCTCTACCATCAACATCTACACCAATCCTCGGTTTAGGGAAACCCCCTTTACCAATCCTCAATCAACCAAATCAAAATAATCCTCCAATTGTGAATCAAATCAACATACCAAATCCTCCAAGCATTCCACTGATATTGCAACACTAGGTGCCACCAATCCAAATGACACAATCAATCCCTACACCATCTATAACACCTCAAAATGTGGTCTCCCAAGGACCTATCATATCAACCGCACCATCTAACACACAACCCCTTATCATTACTCAAACGACACCTCAACAACCACCCAAACAAAATCTCATCACACCATTCTGAATCCTCCACCTTTGCCATCAAATCCAAATGTGGGAAATCAATACAACATCACACTACAAGCTACCCAACAAGCCTATAAAAAAATTCCAATAATTTCAAGCTCAATAAGCCACACAAGTTGCGTAACAAGCCGCTCAACAAGCACAAGCACAACAGGCTGCCCAAGCGCAAGAACATGCTTTATTGCAACAACAACAAGCTACCTAATCCACCCAAGCTACACAAGCTACACAAGCAACACAAGCCGCACAAGCTGCCCAAGCTACACAAGTCGCCCAACAAGCTCAAGCTCTTTATCAAGCACAACAAGCTCAAGTACAAGCTTTGTTATAGCAACAAACTTATCAACAAGTTTTGCAACAATACCAAGCACAACAACAAGCAACTCAGTTACAAGCTCAACAACAACCATTGTTGGCACAACAACAACAAAACCAACAACAACTGCAGGCATACCAACAAGCGTTGGTGGCACAAAAAAACTTGCAGTAGTCTCCCGCAAACACACAAAACAACCACCCATCACTCAAACAATCAAACCACCCCAAAACACATTCATCCCACCACCCGATCTGCAAAATGATGTGTTGGCACAAATCAAATTGCTCTCACAACAAGTGTTAGACCTACAATCAGGATAAACAACAAAAACACGAGGGAATTTGTGCCCTTATCCATTCGATAGAAGCATTGCAATTATTCCATTCCCACAAGGGTTCAAGATACCTAAATTTGACAAATATCGCGAGACTAGTAACCCAAAAGATCACGTCAGGGAATTTCATGTCCATTGTATGGAAGTTGCATATGACGAGTCTTATCTAATGCGACTATTCCCTCAAAGTTTGGCTGGACCAACAATGGAATGGTTCACCCGCCTTCCTCCCATAATTAAAAAGTTCCAAGAAATTGTGGACTTATTCATACAGAACTATTCATTCAACATAGGCATGGACGTGAGCCTAGAAGAACTATCTGCTCTAAAACAAGCCAAGGGGGAAAATTTTGAATCCTTCTTACAATGATGGTGATCCAAGGCCAATAGAAGCAAGTGGGCTATGCCAGAATAACAACAAATCAATACTATCATCACCAATCTTGAAGGGACCTTATCCTTCCATTTGAAAATGCAATGCATCACCACATATGACCAGTTGATCCCCAAGGCCCTCAACATCAAAAGAGCCCTTATTGCACAAGGGGGTACACCTACTTATCAAGACAACCATCCATCGACCAGTTACAATGAAACATATTGCACATGGGCAACGAACAAAAATGTTACTAACGATGGTGTGGTTGACGCTAAAGATATAATCAGTCCCCAAGGAAAAACACACAATCATATCAACAACCACAAATCAATAACCAAAACAATACACAAGCCAACACATCATCACAACAACCCAACAATCAAGCGGTCAATAATCTGAATACTCAGGGGGGACCACCCCCAAGGAACAAGTATCCCCCTAAATAGAAATACACACCACTTGGGGAACTAATTGAGTCTGTCATACAACAACCAATACAAGAAAACCTCATCAAGATCCCTATTTATGAAAATTATCAAGAGCCTCAAGTTAAACCACCATGGTATAATGAGAAACATCTCTATGATTTTCACAAAATTAAGGGACACACGGCAACCGGCTGCATGCAACTTAAAAATATTATTCAAGACCTCATTGATGACAAAACCATAACCATTGAACAACCTACAGGAAATCAAGATCTCAAAATATACACAAATCTGATGCCTGATCACAATAAGGGAAACAAAAATGGTAAGGAAAAGTATAATAATGTGAACCATGTTTACAACCATGTTGTTGCATCCTTAGACAAGTGGGTCATCATTGTCAATATCAAAGGATCCAGAGCTGATTGTGGAGTCACCACACGCGGTGGCAGAATTACCATTCTAGGACTGTCCCAACCACCTAAGGCATCCACCGCCACCAATTCAAAGTCAATCCCTAGTGGTTATAATGTCCTGGATCAACTGAAAAATATCCCCGCCCAGATGTCCACCATGGAGTTACTAAAGGTCTCACCCGCACATAGGGAAATCCTAGAAAAGGCATTGACTACATCCTCTGTCCCAATAGATCTTGACGCAGACTAGTTCCAGGCTATCGTCAGACATATCACCACACCACATCTCCTAACATTCTTTGAATAGGACTTCCCAACTCAACCATCTCATAACCGTGCACTCCATCTTGAAGTCCTCGTCCATAAAAATAAAGTAAAACGAGTCTTGGTGGATGGAGGTGTAGGGTTGAATATTTGTACTCTCAAGCTAATAAAGAATCTAGGATTCTCTAAAGATGTCATTGAAAAAGGTAAGGGAATTACTATCAGGGCATATGATGATCAAGAACGGGTGTCTCAAGGCACCATTCAACTCCCTATTCAAGTAGGGCCAACAATCATGGAAAATACATGGCAAGTCCTTGACCTCGAATTACCTTACAATATCCTCCTAAGGCGCCCATGGATCCATGGGATGCAAGTTGTTGCATCCACCTTCCATCAATGTGTAAAGTTTCCTTATCAAAATCAAGAGGTCACAGTCCGTGGTGATCCTGAACCATTTTATTTTTGCAAAAATCTAGAATCCAAGTACTACAAAATCCCTCAAGTCCCAAAGAATGATGAGGGACCCACATCTCCATATATAGACCCATCTACCCTAGCCTCCAATTTTGAGACAAAGACACCCTCCACTATGGACATCTTTGATATTAAAGTCATTATCCAAGATAATGGGTGTGGGGACTACAAAATGAAAAAGAGTGCCTTTGTAATAGGAGAGTTACCTCAATCTCCTTGATCTCATGGGAAACCCCAACCAATTGACACACCAACTGAAACCTTCAAAGCAGACCACTCCAGATTCAAAAGATGGGGGGACCTAAGTCAAGAAGTGGTAGACGAAAGGGATATATCAAGCTTATTGTATCAAGATGAATGGCTCATACCTGATCTTCCCATGCACAATCACAACAAAGGACTGCAGTTAATGCAAGGATGGGGCTATAAAAAAAATGAAAAGCTTGGGAAAAATGATAATGACCTTTTGGAACCCATTATTCTTAAGAAGCGCATGAAGAATCTTAACCTTGGATGTACCCCTCAGAAGATAACCATATGTGGAAAAAGTGCCCTAGTTAAAAAAGTCAAAGATCCTCTTTAGTTACCGGTATCCATAGGCCTACCTCTAGATAACTTTACCTTTGATATAACTGATGTATGTGATGAGGACCCCATCACTAACCTACCCATGTTATTCGAGGATTCCTCCCTTTTCATGATCAGTACCCTATCTTTTGAGCCAAGTAATCAGACCAATGAACTAAAACCTGTCTACCCCCAACTCATTGATTATGACCAATGAGGACCACCAATCTTAGACACATTCGAAAATGATGAGGCTCTCTCAGAATTCATGGGATTGTGGGACACTCTACCATGTGGAGATCATAAAGTTGGGTTTGACATTGACCTAGACACACATGCATACTATGGGGAAATGATTGAATCCCTTAGTCACAAAATTGAAAATTTAAGAGTAATATCTAGGTCTTTAAGTCAAAACCACATTGTGGCACTTTCTGACCTAAAAATAGTAAAAAAAAAGGATGTATCCAATGATGAAAACCTCTCTAAGGTTCCAAATGATGAGGGATTAAATCTTCCCCTTAGTGCTATTCATCAGGAAAAATCAACAGTCTTGGCAGAGAAATGCAATCCGGTCAACCTAGGAACCGAGGAAACACCACATCACCTTCTAAAAGAATCACTTTTGATCGAGGAACATGAACTTCTAGCTACATTTCTAAGAGAAATTAACGTAAATTTTTCATGGACCTATGCTGACATGCCTAGTCTTGATCCAAAAGTTGTGGTTCATCATTTAGCTGTGTATTCATAAGTGAAACCAATAAGAAAAAAGTTGAGAAAGATCCAGCACATTCACAAATAGCACTACTAGTCAAACTTGAGTTACAGAAACTCCTCAATGTTGGCTTCATATGACCAATTGATTGTCTAGAGTGGGTTTTAAACCTTGTACCTATCTCTAAGCCCACTTGGAGCATCCACATCGTCACCGAATTTAGGGACCTGAACAAAGCATGTCCTAAGGATGACTTCCCTCTACCAAATATAGACATGACTGTGGATATGATGGCAAGACATGAAATGCTATTATTAATGGATGAGTTTTCAAGGTACACTCAGATCATGATAGCTAAAGATGATCAACACAAGACAACTTTCACTTTTCCATGGGGGACTTACTACTAGAACATGATGCCATTTGGGTTAAAGAACTCTGAGGCTACATACCAAAGAGCTATGACATTGATCTTCCACGACATGATTCAAAAAATTGTGGATGACATATTATCCAAATCAAGAAAGCGTTAAGATCACACATCGACTCTAAGCTCCATTTTTGACAGGCTAGAAGAATACAAGGTGTACAATCAAGAAAGCTCCTCAGGTATATTGTATCAATGAGGGGAATCAAGATAGACCCTACCAAAGTCAAAGCAATTCTCAAGTTGGCAACAACAAGAACATTGAAGCAATTAAGGGGTTTGCAAGTAAGGCTCCAATCCATTCACCAGTTTATAGCACAGTTAGTAGATAAGGTTACCCCATATTCTCATCTACTACACAAGGGGGTAGTATACAAATGGGATGAGAAATCTGATCAAGCGTTCAATAAAATCAAGGAGTACTTTATCACACCACCAATCCTCATGCCACCAATTCCAAACAATCCCTTGATCCTGTATATGTCAGCAATAGCAGCAGCCCTTGGGGCTCTCTTAGCTCAAAATGATGAAAATAGGAAAGAGAGAGCTATTTACTATATTAGTAGAATCATGGTGGGACACGCGCTGAATTACACATTCATTGAGATGGCTTGCCTAACATTAGTGTTTTTTGCACAAAAATTCAGGCACTACATGTTGGTTCATCAGATAAAACTCATCGCCAAGATAGATCCTCTCAAGTAGCTCCTTTCCAAGGCAATGCTCACAGGGCGAATAGATAAATGGGTCATGATCCTAATAGAATATGACATTGAGTATGTAGAATGGAAAGCCATTAAGGGACAAGTAATTACAGATCAACTAGCAGAGGCACCAATATATTCAGAGAACCCGCTTGTATCAAAATTTCCAGATGGGTTTGTTTTCAACCTCAGTGCAACAGATCATTGGAAAGTATATTTTGATGGATCCTACACACAACATGGGTCAGGAGCGGTAGTCTTCTTCATCACACCACAAGGAGATTGCATACCAAAGTCATATAAGTTTTCTTTTCCTTGCACAAACAACATTGCAGAGTATGAGGGTCTTGTCATAGGACTCATAATAATAGTAGAATGGTATATTATGGCGCTTAAGGTCTATGGGGACTCACAACTTATAATCAACCAGGTCAATGATGAATATTAAACAAAGGATGCCAAACTCACCCCATATAAGAAACTGGTGGAAAGCTTCAAAGAATTCTTCATTGACATCACTTTTGAGAAAATACCAAGGGAAAACAACAGAGCAGTTGATGCTATGGCAACAATCGGATCACTACTGGATATCCCACGCAATGTCCATAAACATGAATTCTTGGTAGAGCAGGTTCTTGTACAAGCTTTCAAGGTACCAAAGTCTAAGTTCGTGTGTGAAATTATTGGTCCCGATAACCCTTGGTATCATGACATATACACTTACCTAAAAATAGGAGTCCTCCTTGTTGACATAACCCCAAAGCTTAAAAGTGTAGACACATCAAATTGACATTATGCATCACATTCCCTCATCAAATAAATAAATCAAGTTTATTTATCAATCTCCTAAAGTCACCAGTTTAAATCAAATAAATCAAATTTGATCCTATCATCATCTCTTTGATTAAATAAATCAATCATTTATTTAATTAAATCTCAGATCATCATTCATCGCCCTTTGATTTGATTTAAATCCCTAAATCAAGTCAAATTGGTCAAATCAGCCTAATCATCATCCTAGCTAATTAATCCTGATCTAATGCTAATCTCACCCACTTGCATTCTCTAGATTTAGCCACTTGCACATATAAATCAATTTATTGATTTATTAAATCCAAGATTTTCCATCAACATGACATTTATGGGGAATATTCCCTCAACTTTGAATTCAAAGGCAAGTTGATTTGTCCCTCCAACATTGCATTTATTGCTCATTTTCTTGTCCCCACTTAGCATTTACTCTCAAATTTTAATTCAAATTCTCCCTCTCATGGGCACTCTTCCCAAATCTTGCACAACCATTGACCACTCATCATTTGACAAGTGTCATCTTCTCATTGGAGGATCTTTAGTCCCACATTCACCATCTTGGCCAATCTCTCATCAAGAAAATCTATAAAATAAGGCCTTCATTCTCATTCATGGATCCACAAATTTTTGCAAGGTTACTCTCTTGATTTGAGAACTCATCTTTCTCATCATCTCCATTTGCATTTCATCATTTTGAGCTTTGATCAAGGATTGGGAAAGGGTCACTAGCACATGTGACACCAATCCACTATGGAATAGGTACAAAAGCAAACAAAGGAAAAGCGAAGGAGGTACAAAGCGAAGGAGGAGACTAGCAAACGAAAACGAAAGGAGGAGAATTTTTTGAAAACTCAAAGTGTTTTTAAATGCTTTAAGTGTTTGATCAACACTACTTCACGAAGTTGTTTATCTTTTTGTTTTAGAACACTAATTTTCATTTGGGTCTAAAAAATGAACAATTTGATTTCTCATTGCAAAGGGCTTAAAATGAATCTTAGGACAAACTCACTAGATTTTGTTTGAGGTTAAGAATTGAAAAATCAAAACTCACACTTCATTTTGGTGCTTAAAACGAACTCACAATTGCTTTGAAGGCTATAAAACGAACAAGTGCTTGAATTGTGTGATTTTGTCTTTTGAGTGCGTATCCTCTCCCCTTGCGCTTCGTGCGATCTAGGGTGCAAGAGAAACACTCAAAGTACATTTTATTGCTTTGAAACACTTCAATTTGGGTTTAAAATTGAACATCTTGTGCGAGTGTGAGTAGGGGCATTTTCGCATACATTCTCTTTCTTTGTGCCATCAAAGATCGATCGAGTTACAGATTGTGTCTTTGCTTGCTTTTGTTTATCTTAGAGGGCCCGCCTTGTGGGAAAAAGTAATCACCCATGGAACGGCTCAACTGGTAACACTCTAAAGCCAAGAGTATTTCCAAATGGATATAAATGTGGATATTGGAAGAAACACCAATATCACGCGGTTGACTCGGCCAAGATGGATCCGAAGGGGACTCTTGCCACGCTATCAACTCCAATTTAACGGAAAGTCCTTACTAGAACCCATGTGCTAGAATTTTCCAAAATCCTTAATCTATTTGTTGGTAAGAACGGGTCGCTTTTGAAGCCACCCCACACTCTTACTTCGGCCTTCTAGGTAGAGATGGAAAGCATGCCATGGGAGTTTCATGGGTGTTGATGCTTGGCTGCCCGATTGACGCGTTAATGAGCCGTGGAGGGGAGCTATGGGGTCAAGCATCTAACCATCTGCTAGAGATAAGCGTAGCTGGACTTGTCCAAGTGGGAATCCAACAAATATTGTCTTACACATCCATAGGGCTTGTAATTGTTCTTCGTTTGAAAACACAGTGTTGTATTCGAAAACATTCTGCAAACAAACATTCAACATGATTCTCAAAATTTCAAACCCTCTTGAAGACAAATATCATTGACTCAATCCATGTTACTGCTTTCCCTGGGGATTCACATCCTTAGAGGTTCCTAAGCATGGGATTATACCTCAATTTGTCTTCTTGAGTAAACAATAGGAAAACCCTTGCCTTGAGTTCATTGAATTTCCACATAAAATATCTTGTGGGGTTTAAAGAAATTAAGACATTGGACATCTTAGTTTGAAACTTTAATCAAAGAGTGTGTTTGTGGTAAAAAGTACTCATTAAGCAAAGATAACAAATTGGACCCCACACATGTGCTTGATATCTTTTGGTCATATTGGTCTTTTGATTGCTCTTAGAGAAAAGTGTGTTCTTCAATACCTTGGCCTAGTAAACAAAGTCTCTCTAAGTCTCTTAGGATCATCAAAACTTTCATCTATCTTCCAAACATTCATCAATCCATCTCACCAAAACAACTTTAGATCTTTGCAAACATCATTCTAGACTTGGGTACATCCTTAAACCAAATCAAAATCATTTGTTTAGTTAGATGTATGGGAATGCATCCTTTCTCATACATCTAATTGAATTAGCAAACCTTTTGAACAAGTTCATTGTAAAGATCACATCCAACATCTTAGGGTTTACAAGTTCATCATCCACATCAAACAATCAAAATCAAGCCCTAAGTCTAGCATTGATCCAAAGTTTATAAAAGTTCATCACCCATATCATTCACCCCTCTCATCATTCATCCCATTATTGGTCTTAAGAACCTTAGAGGTCACTTTCATAACAAGGTCAAAACTGTTGGGTGAAAATTATGTAATCAGCTTTCGATAGATTACACAACTTGGACTTCAGCCACAGCTATGTGAGATGTGAATCTCTCCTCTCGGAAAGGGGAGGCGCCCTTCTTACTGCTAAGAGAAACAATAGAAAATCACACAAGTAATTACAAAATGTACACCTAAATTCACTCCGGGAGTGGGGTGTGTTACATTCATCCTTCTCTTTTAGAGAAGATGTTTACAATGCTTCAATTTGTTGGAAGTTCAATTCTTGATAACCTAAAACGAACAACTAGCAGTAATTCCAATATCTCTATCTCGTCAAAGTGAAGCGTAGAGATACCAGAAGTAATTAACAACAAACAAATAAATTAAAAAGGGAAAGCTCAGGAAGGCACAAAGTCGCTCCGGTGAAGCTTTATCGTTGTTGATCCTGGTAAGCTGCACCTTTTGCTAACACAAGTAGAAGCACAAAGTCTTCTTTAGACGCTAAATCAATTCTAACAAAGATGAACGATTACAAGCACAAAGTCTTGTAGATCATCCAACAAAAGTATCAATGAGCACGAACGATTACAAGCACAAAGTCTTGTAGATCCTTCGACAAAGTATGCAAGAGCATGAATGATTACAAGCACAAAGTGTTGTAGATCATTCAACCAATGATAAACAGAAATAACAATGCAATCTAAATAACAAATGTAACACAAAGTTTACATCAACTACTTTTAGAGTCTCTTTCATTCTTTGAACTAATTCACTGTTAAATCGTATCAATTCAATAAAAGTATCGTAATCCAACGCAGTTTACAATCCTTTCTTTGTATTGATCAATCTCATTCATTAAAGCATGAACGCAAAGTTTCACAAATTTTCTTACAAAGGGGCAACACTTCGTTGCAAAAGGCTAAAAAGATAATTTACAATGAAAATCCCTCACATTATATAGAAAGAGGGATGAGCAAAATTAGGAAAGAGATTGAGAAAATTAAGGAAAGTTAGGTGAGTGATTTTAGGAGATCTCACCTAACTTTGACCAAAGTCAAAGTGTAATTTGTTTTGAAAATATTACATCTTCAAACTTGGTGTAATTACATTTTACAAAATGACATTCGAAAATGTCGAGAAATATTTACAAGATGCATAATGGGATGCACCGGAAATGTCTAACACTGGAGAATAGGGGGCTGCTTCACGTTTCTTTGCATTGGGCGCGGAAGTCTTCAAATTTCCTCCTAGTCTCCTGCACAAACTTCTCATCTGGACCAACGGTGTAATCCACTATGGTGTGAATTCTCGTGATCGATCTCATGGCAGATGAGTGAACCTTCTTGCACCTGTCAAGATGCGTCTTCAGGTTGTCCAATGTGAGCCTTGTATCACAAATGATGTTCAGCGAAGCTTCTGAGAAGTCTGAACTGCCAATCAAATTTGTGATGGCTTCCTTGAAGATCAGGGATATTTCTGTGGCCGGCAGGAAGATACGACATCTCGCAGTTGACCGTGCAACTCTCTCTCGATACTTTTTGTCAAGAATGTTGGCATGCCTCGGCCGCATTATCTTCCTGCATTTTGGTGAAGATCTTCAATGAGAGATTGAACCACTTGAACTCAGGTTTCAGTTGGATTCTTTTACCTCTACAAACTTTTCTTTGTCGGGAATTACCCCAACCTCCACCAATTTGCTGAGCTTTACCTGTTTCATTTCTGACCATGACAATAGGCATTTTTCCATGTCTCTGCGCTCCTGGGAAAGTATGCTCTTTTCTTTATCAAGCTCTGTGGTGAGCTTGGCCAACATGGTAGTTTTCTCATCCGTAGCCAGAATTATCTAAGATCCATGTTTGATGATCTTTTCAACAAAATCATATAACACCCTGCCTTTGGAGGCGAATTTCTCAGCTTTCTTGACAGCTGGATCTTCAATATTTACCACTGTCAGCAGTTGTGCATTACTTGGAGAACTGGCAAGTCTCTTTACAACAGTGGCATAATGCTCTGCCTTCTGTTTGTACATGTTACAAGATTGCTCAACTTTGTCCAGCCTTCCTGCCAAGATATTCAAAGTGACTTGCGCATCGGCTTTTGCACTTTCGTTGGTAACCTTGCCAAGCTGGACCTTTGTTACTGTGTAGTCCTTCGTATTGACATCACCTTCTTGATTCAGTGGTATGCCAATTTTAGCATACTTGTGGCCAGACTTATCAACATTTAGCCTCGAGTATACCTTTGCCTTCTTCTTCCCTTTGGCCTTTGGAAGAACTATCTCCTCTAGGTCGAGCTCCTCTGGAGAAATCATTTGCTTCTTGCGCTTCGACACTTGAGATATTAGCCAAGGAGGAAGAAATGAAGTGTGAACTTCTAGATTTACTGTCAATTCGGTCGCCATTGCGACTTCTGAAGTTATTGTCACATCTGAACTCACCATTGGTATCGTGACAATTGGAGAAGTATTTGTCATCGTTGCTCCTGTAGTTGACACATTTAGCTGTTCACGCATCGAATCATTCATGAAACGATTGAATTCATTTTCAGAAGTGATATCATACGTGGGCGAAGACAAGCTAGGAATGGACGATGGAGGGCTTGACAGTATATCAACCGTATGGATGCTTGTCAAGGAGTATCAAGTCAGTTGATGTCATAGTGATAGAGATATCTCACCGCAGGAATGCTTGTGGTAGGAATAAAGTGACTCAAGGAACAGAGGTGGAGGGAGTTCTTGAATCGAGGGGTATGAGGAATGGGTTTCAGAAGTCACGGGCCATGATGTTCTCATAAATTTCCTCTTAACTACATTCTCGAGTGAGAAGTAGTTCTTTCTCGATCATGCCCGGGTTCCTGTTGATCACCCTCTTGTCTCTCCGAATCTGGCTCACCTTCAAAGTCACCTTCAGATCCTTCTTCAGAATCTTCATTAGACTCTTGTCCACTTTCAGAAACCTCTTCGACATCGGAGTATGCTTCTGCTGAATCTTCATCTTTAGCGGATTGGTCGCTTGTAGTTCCTTCTTCATCGGAATCTATCTCCTCCGGGATAGGCTTTTTACCCTTAGAGCGAGATGGATGAGATCCCGTCATTTCTGTCTCTTGGACAGCCTGGGTATCTTTCTTACCAATAGTGAACTTGATCCTTGGACCTCTTCGCGAAGAAGTGGGAACGGCCGCTGATTTGTTTTTGTTGCGAAGTTCTTGCTGTTGGCGTGATTTTGCTTCAGAATCTTCTCCTTCTGAGTCTGTCCTGAAACTTTTCATTGCATGACCATGTTTATGTAACCATTCTTCTGTGTTGGCTAGGATTGGTCTCAGCCTTTCTCTCATGCTAGTAACCTCTTTCCTAGACCATTGTATTGCAGGCAACAACCTTTTAGCAATGCCTTGCTCATCATAGACAGCGTTCATGATATCACCTAGATCCTCAAAATCCTCTGGTAGATCAGCAATACCAAGATCTCTGATTTGTTGAACTGTCAATCTGTTTAGTCCATTTTGCGAATGGCTTCTTCATCTCTGCAATCTGCCCAGATGTCTTCAAAACGGTACCTGTGTTGGTGACCTTTTTGCAACTTTTTTCTGACATCTCGGTAGTCAAAATCAAACCTATACCTGTAGGTTTTGATAGTCATGATCTGCATTTCAGCATAGACAGACTTAGCCTTTTGTGCAGTTTTGATAGTATATCGGCCGATGGTCAGTGGGAACTTGAACCCACGCTTGTGGTTGCTTCTTCGTTCTTTTTGCACTGACATCAGCTGTCTGCATGTTTCCATGAGAATCCACTTATCCGAAGGATAACTGGTAGCATGTAGGGACAACCGGTGTAGCAGCCTACTCTCAAGTAAGTAAATGTTGGGAATT
Source organism: Sequoia sempervirens (assembly GCA_007258455.2). Taxonomy (NCBI): domain Eukaryota; kingdom Viridiplantae; phylum Streptophyta; class Pinopsida; order Cupressales; family Cupressaceae; genus Sequoia; species Sequoia sempervirens. Next base: position 21,302 of record VDFB02301045.1, read on the forward strand.
GGAGAAAAATACATCCAACTTTACTTACCACCTTATAAGCCTCATCAGACACTCTTCTTCTTTCCAAAGCTGGATCAAAGTTGAAGAGTAAAGGTGCAAAGAAAGCATCAGTGACCCGTCTCAAATGATGAAAGCTCTCCTTTAGCTCCAATTGATAGAAATATCTGTACACAGGCACCATCATCCGATTCCCTTTTGTAGATAGACCTGGGAATTGTCTCATCACAGCTGCTGCGTACACCAGGTAAGAAGTCATGTAGAACTTCAATGTAGAAGGAGCGTTGATCAATTGTTCATGTATCTCATCACTGATTTGTTTACCCCAGTCAATATGCACCTTCTGCCTTCTTATGATCCTGATGTATTCATACATCCAGTCGTGAAAGGTGGATGATTCCGGAAAACCCTTCACTCTGCTCAGAAACGTGATCATATCCTTGACGTCATCTTTGAAGTCACTTCTCAGGAGTCCTTTTGGCCATCTAGAAACAGACGATCTAGGCTTTTTGAGCCATTGAGTGTTTATCAACTGTTTAGCTTTATTGGGATCAACATCAAAGATTTCCTATGCTTTTGATATAGAGATGTCAATATATTTGTCCATATGAGGGACCTTGAAGACAATATCAAAGAAGTCAGGGTCGAGTCTCAGAATCTCGTGCCCGGAAGAGTCAATCACGCTTCTGCTTTCTCGGATGTAATGAGATGCAACTTGAAGAATAAACTCAGTATTATGCGCAGCCGTAGGGAACATCGCCACCAAGTGGAGATTGTTGTGTACGATTGCTCTCATTGAATCAGGAAGAGGCTTCGTCTCAGTTAGCTTCGCGAAGTCAACCAAGTCTTGATGACCAACTTCTGTATCTTTTATTTCTTCAACTTTTGAAAGCACCATAGTGGGCGGATAAACGCCTTGATATTTGTACTTCATCTTGCTTTTTGCTTTCGGAGAAGGAGGCTGAGTAGCAGTCATCAAAAGGAACTGGAACTCTGATCACTCTTGATTTGACGATCTCTGAAAGTAGACTGCAATCCGTTTAGCTAGAACAAACACCAATTGTTAGAAAACATGGGTAAGCGCGAAATGAGCACAAGGATGAGAATTCATGAAGCAGATGGCAAGGCACGCAAAACGATGCACAAATGCAGAAAAAAGAGGCTCTGGAGTGCACTGGTCAAAAATGAAGTTTATTTGGGAAGAATTGGAAAAAGCCTGAAAAAAGTGTAAGGGGGCTAAAATTTAGCGCCCTTACATTTTTGGAAAATTGTTTTTGGTGTAAGGGCGCTAAATTTTAGCACCCTTACACTTTCTAGTGTTAGGCAATTTTGGACATCTTTAGAATGTCACAGCGCTAAAATTTAGTGCTTTTGCAAATTTTGGCAATTTTGAAAATGTAGATGCAAGAAGGAATGGCGAAGGCGCTTGAGCTTAGCAAATGCAATGTTTATAACAATGAAACCTTTTGAAATTGTCTCCATCCTATTACATACGCATTCAAAGGTCAAAGGAATTCTCTTTCACAATGATGGATCTTTTCAATGTTTACCAAAACGAATGAAGAGCTTCTGAGATAAAGATATTTCAACACAAACACGTCGGGTAGATATAAGTTCTCAAGGGACATTGCGCACAAAGGAGAATGGGGAAAGAAACGCATATGAAGAATAGGGATGGGTGTTGAAAAGAAAAGCATGAATGAAGAACATTACGCGTTTAGGAAAACAAAGAAAATAATGCGTAGGGATACAAAGGATTGCCATTATTCTTGCGATGAAAGCAAACAACGAATGGAAAACGTGAAGGGGAAAACGCGGAGGAAGAGAATGCGTGGGGTTAGAAGGGAGAAGAATGCGAAGGGAAAGAACAAAACATGAATGGAATGAAAGACGTGAATGTAAGAAAAAAAAACATGTATGTTAACAATGGACATATATAAATGAAAAGACAAAGCCAAATGAAAAACCTACCAGAGCAAAACGCGAAGCTTGCTGAAGAGGCAAATGGCGAAAATCTTCAAAACGCGAATTTGCAGTTTGAAAGGAACTCGCACAGCAAGAGGAGAGAAAAAGGAAATAAAATATAAACAACTAAAATGGCGAATTCATTCACTTAATTGAAAATGAAAACTAAAAACCTAACTCAAGTCGAGCAATAAATTTAGGCACGAAAAGTGGCACGATTGACGAAAAACGCGAAAACGTGAGGAAACGTGCCAGAAACATGAAAAAAGTTAAGTGTTGAAGAAAAATGTAATGGCGCTAAATTTTAGCGCCCTTACATTTTTTTTGGAATTTCACTGCATGCAGGGGCGCTAAATTTTAGCGCCCTTGCATTTCCAGACTTAGTCAATTTTGCTTCAAGGCAGGAGCGCACTTTTTTAGTGCCACTGCATTTTTTGCAATCTGTAAAGTATGAACAGTGAAACGTCACGAAAGATCTTGTTTCGAAGGTCTTTGCGAGGCGAACAAGGGGGAACGCTCGAATTGACTATTCGAGACTTGGGAACGCATTTCGAGGTGGCTCAAAAATCACCTCATTATGCGTACTTGAATTTCATGAATCCTAAGAAACGGACAAGTTTCGTAGGGGGTTATCCGTGGAACGAGCGCTGCTAGATTCCGTGATAACAAAAACACAAGGAGAACATGGAATACAGACTTGATCCCTACGTCTTGAGTAATCCAAATCAATTGAATCTTGAAAGCCTTACAATTCCGATTGATTATCAAAACTCACACTTATACAATCCATACATGGGACCATTACCTTCGACAAATGTCAATAGAACAACAAGTGTGAGTGTGCCGAAATCAAAGATTGGAACACATTTCCCATTGGGAGATCTAAACCCAAAACTACAAGTCTATCAATCGAACAATCAATGCATGAACCTTGAAACGAACAATGTCATCCCACCAAATCCCTACAAACCAAATGAGAAGGCACCAAGTACAAGTTTTCAAAACATGAATCTAGCAAACTTTGGGATGGATACATTTGAAAATTATCCGAATGTTCCCAACATGAGCAATGGTCAATTTCAACCCATCATCACAAATCAGAATGTTGTCCAAAATCAAACACAACTATACATCCCAAATCCACTTCAACAAAAGCCGAATCAAGGGAGTCAAATTCAAAATCAAGATCAAATTTCACTTGAGCAACTTGCTTCACATGCCAAACTAATTGAACTATTGGGCAAAGAGATATCTTCACTCCAAAATCAATACAATCTTCCATTGGTTAATCCATGTCATCAAAGCATTGAGTTGTGTCCACAACCACAACAATATCTCCAAGGTCAAGAAGTTAGATATCAAGGTCAACCACATCAACAAATCCAGCCCCCACATGTCGAAGATCAATCACCACATCTCCAAAATCAATCACCACAAGGTCAACTTAAAGTACAAATCTCCCAAAGAAACAAGCGACAATACACACCACTTGGGAGACCAATCGAATCAGTCTTGCAACAATTGGTACAAGAAAATCTCATCAAGCTCCCCATCTATGGGAACTATCAAGAACCCCTAGTTAAACCACCAAGGTATAATGAGGAGCACCATTGTGATTATCACAAAACAAAGGGACACACAACATTAAGTTGTATTCGACTAAAAATTCTCATCCAAGACTTGATTGATCAAAAGATAATTGCTATTGGGGACAATGATAGCATTGTCAATCTCTCCACCACAATTGTTGAAAATAATGATCAAGATCTATCCGTCAATAAAGATGTTTTCGTCTCATCCAATGAGGCATCGACCAATGATTATGTCAAAAATGTCTCTACATCACCTAATGAGTTAGAGGATATATCTCGAGAATTTATTCCAAAACATAATCAAAATCTTTCACCAAAGTCTAGCAATGGTCCTTCCTAAGACATATTGACATTCTTCGACCTCATGGCTACAGATACTAAAGGAACCCTAAACTCGACACTTGAGGATGTTGAACCACTTACCATGTCTAATGAAGATATCCAAGCACCATTTGTAAGCGATCCATCCTTTGAAACCAGCCCATGTCAAGAGCTTGATCCAAAGCATATCGAAAGCAATCCCAAAATAAATCAAGATCAAAAATTTGTATCTCCAAGATACTACAATGATCTAATGGATATTCTCCTATCCACATAAGATGATCACATCCACATAGCACTTACTCCTCCATCTACCCATGAGATGCTTTCTATGGATGGACACGAAGATGATCTTCATCTAGAACAAGATTTTGTTAAACAAAAAGAGCAGATTCTTAACTCCTACAATCAAACGGAGTTGTCAACATCAGGATCGAATATGTCCCAAACTCAGATTGAAGACATCATGAATAAAGATATCCATCATTATCCGCTCAAGGAAACAAGTCATATAGAACAAGATATCCCAAAGTTAGCAAAGCAACGAAGCAAAATAACATCATCTACAGTGGTCATTTGTCAGAGCATGTTTACTGAAAAAGATATCTCAAAACAAACAGAATCAAGGCATGAAGGTATTACTTCCACCATACTGGGGGCAACTTTATCTAGTGCAAACGTCAACATAGGGAGCACAAAGAGTCCTTATGATGAAACTAGTGTCAATACTACAACCATCCATGTCATGAATCTTCATCCATCCATCATCGCATCCATGAATTGGGACCAACGTGAAAAGAAAGAATTGAAAAACATTATCAAAGCAAAAGAAGCCGAGAAGCATAATAGACAAATCAAATACAAATGGATACCAAAGAATACAAACAAAGATCATCCCTATCAGACTCCATCAGTCAAAGAAACTATGGGGCAAAATAAAAAAGGGGAAAGTATCCATCAAAGATGTCTACAAAAGCAAAAGCAGGCTTTTCAAGCGGCGTATAAAGTGTATCAAGCAGTTGGTCCTAATTCCATGCACACTTTCGTATCCACCCATCATTGCTCATCTTCCCAAGTTTGGAGAGTCAAAGGTTCCAAACTGTCAACCAATCCATCTCTTATCCCTAAACACACTCCGTCCACGCCTCCACGCATAATATCCAATTCTCACATTGACCATGTATTGGCAACAACCCTTCATCATAAGGATTTAAAAGGCACTTTATCGTGATGTATGCATAGAGACAGAGTTAACCCTGGTATCGACAAAGCAGATCGAGAACCTGGCATTCGCGCACGTGATCTTAGCAGCGTTCTTCAAGGTGATATCGATGGCACATTATGACAGGGGCATCTACATCAACACCACCAGGTGGTTCAGCATGAATCTTTAAGAAAAATACAAAAAAATAAAAAAAATAAAAAAATACAAAAAAAATCAGAAAAAGGATTGAAAACAGTAAAGATAAAAATCGTCCTCTAGTGAAAACCGCATGGGTGGCGCTTTGGGCAAGACCATGATGAAAACCTGGCAAACAGGCGTCATGAGTAGAATCGAGCATCTACGTGCGCCAGTTCAGATGAAAGCATCTCATCTCATCCCATCCATAATAAATCGAGCATTCCATCCATCTTATCCATAATAAATCCATCCATCCATGAACCATTTATCCAATCCATTCGCATATATTTGTATCCATCATCTTAGTTATCTTGATCTTGATGAAATTTTGGAGCACACTTTATGCTTGCTTACGATAAACATCTTAACATGGGTCATTTTCATTGATCCTATCCTATCCTATGTTATTTGAGCCATGTAGCATTATCCAAATGAGCATTCATTATTCGAGCACCTTATCTTATCGCAAGATAAATCCTTGGCATACTTTGCGTGCTTACCATATCCATCCATCCATACACTTATCCAAGCATCCATCCATTGCATTCCATACGTTGCTAGACATTGGGGGCAGATATGTACATCTTGCTTCGAGAATAAATCTTGATCTATATCCTTCACCTTATGTGGCGATCCAAACATTGGAAAACATGAAATAAAATTGGTCAAAGCATTTGTATCACTAGCCCATGACACATTTTGACGAGAAGACATTCCTTATCAGTCTTCATCTTTCATCAAACATCAATCGATATCAGTCGCATCTAAGCTGCACGTCAAACGTCACATCAAATCATCCAAGCATCTTTTGTTTGAAACCAAGCTTCATCAAACATGATCAATCAAATCCAATCAAAAAATCATCATCTCAGGATATCCTTGTGTTGCTTAACACTATCCTTGCATTGTCGTGTATCCTCGACAATGTTATCATTATCAATCCTGATCAATCTAGTCCTTGCATTGTTGTGTATCCTCAACAATGTTATCATCATCAATCCCATCAAATCCTTGTGTTGCATAACACTATCCTTGCATTGTTGTGTATCCTCAGCAATGTTATCATCATCA